>JAGFPH010022697.1:0-12421 GCA_018207615.1 Philaenus spumarius | reverse complement strand
TAGAATAGCAACAATAACAATTTGAAATCTAAATAACCTCCAAGGAATAAATTAAATTAAGCAAGAATCTATGTATCATTAGAAATAAAAAAATTATTTGGAAATACAAAAATCTGAAATCTAGTAATTCTTAGAAATAAGACAGATAAGTTAAAACAGTTTGAAATAATCAATAGAGATTTTGTATGTAATAGTTGTAATTATTTTGTCTCAGTTTAAATTTTGTGAATGTTTGAATTAATTCAGTGTACAAACCAATTCACAGGATGCTATTAAAGCCGTAGCCTTAACAGTAATATTAAGATATATTTCCACACCAAAGGTTTTATAATCAATGTTTGTAAATAGAGGAGAAAAATATCTTTATTTTCTTTTATTTTACAAAGAAATAATTTATTTTTAAAAGGATTACAATGTTTAAAATTATGGAGGCCTTAGTAGAAAGTTGAAGTACCTGACTCTGAAGTTAAAGGGTTTTGTTCAAATCCTGGTGAAGTCTATAGACATTCGTGCGCTTTAACCTCTAGAAAGTACAATTATAGGCAATGCTCCCCCCATCGTTGATGTTTGCCTTAAAACTACAAAATTCGAGTAAATTTACCATAAAGTTAGTTATTTCATAATCCTTAAAAATGTAATATAGCCTATTCAGAAAAAGATTAAAAAGAACAATAGTTAATTAAAATGCTATTTTGTTTTATTGTTTAATATACTGCTATTGATGTATAACAGACTTGCAAATATCAAAGTACTTTGCTATTGACAAAGTTCTGCCATTGGCTATTTTAGAATGTCACATGCAATAAATGTTTACAAGTTGGTAAATTACTTCTCCATTGATACGTTTACCTTCAATTGCACAGCCATGCACGTTGGTGTTATGGTTTTAAGCGAATAAACAACAATGGTAATTCCTCTTGAGTTTGAAACAAGTATACTAAAATAAAAGATGAATTCTAACATTGAATACATTTTACTTACAAAATTCGTTAGTTATTCAGATTTCAAAGTAAATGTTATGTACATTATTAGATACAAAACAAGCTTTATTACAATGTAAGTATTATCCTACTGTACTTTAAAAAAAGTTATTTTTAATGTAGTTTAAACGAGCATAGAATATTTAGATGATAAGCTATAGAAGCTATTTTAAATTTGATGAGTACTTTGTAAATTACACGTCTAGTAAAGTTATTTGTTAACACTGCTTATACTATAGCATTAACATTTTGTAAACTACACAGCTATTCTCTGAGACTTGAACATTAGAAAACGTGCAGCCTGACTATCTAACACACATAATCAAAATCGATGAACTAAATTAAATAATTAGAGAACACTATTATAAAGTTTGCTAAGTCATTTATTCACTACGAAAGTTTTGAAGGTATACCAATAAATTAAAAATTAAGACTATTAGTGTTTATAAAAAATAACTAGTTTGGTGTACGAGTTGAATGCTATGATAAAAACATAAACACAGAATGTACATTAGAAATAACTTTATTGGCATTCAAAATACTCTACACCAGACACAACGCACTTCTAACTGAAGAAGTTTTCATGTAGAGTCTTCGTTTTCAGAATTGCCGTCACTATCTGAATCTCTTCGACGTCCGCAAACCGTGATCAATTTAAGGCCTTCTTAAGACGTGGGAAAATATCAGCAGATGCCACGTCAGGTGAACAAAGTGCCAGGTGTTGCAAAACTGTCACGATACGCTGAGGCAAAAATTGGCGTACAATGATGCTGGTATGCGATGATGCATTGTAGTGCAGTAATATGAAATTTCTGGTCTGGAATATTTGTGGCCTATCAGCCGGTTGCGCTGTAACAAACTGTTGAGAACCTCAAAGTAGAATGCGGCATTCACCGTTTGGCCAGTAGGAACTAATTCCTTATATATGACTCCTTCTTTGTCAAAAAAAAAACGTGATCGACATGGTCTTCACTTTGGATTTTTCCACGTGGCTTTTTGTTTGTCGCGAGAAAGATGGTGACTGACATTCCATCGATTGTCTTTTAGTTTCGGGGTCGTACTGGTAACACCAATTCTCGTCTCTTGTGACAATGTAACACAGAAAAGTCGGATCCCGGTCACACATATCGATGAAATCGCCACTGGCCTCAAAACGTCTTGCGTTTGATCATCTGTGCGGCACGAATCGTGAACAAATCTTTCGATTGCCCAATTCTTCATGGACGATGGCCCCCACTATGCCTTTGCTAATAACCACATCTTCTGCTATTAATCGCAGAGTCAATCGCCTATCTTTTGTTAGCATCGCTCGCACACGTTCAATACTTTCCAACGTGCTGCTTATGGATGATCGTCCCGAACCCGGTTCGTCCTCCACCGACTCTTTGCCAGCCCGAAAGCGCGCAAAATAATCATACGCAAATTACTTACTCACATCATCTTGCCCGTACACTTGCACCAACATCTCATGGGTTTCTGTCGCCGTTTTACCCAATTTGAAGCAGGACTTAATGTTGTATTTTATTCATTGTAAGGGAGTTTAGACTATCCTTAGGTACAGTACTAGACATATCATGTATCGATTAAAAGGTGACCGTTTATTCAATCATACAAAATTTTAAAGTGTTTTAAATGGTTCGTGTTTGTGCTATGTGTTTTGTGTTAAGTGTTGTATGTGTGTGTTCTTAACGACGTTCAGATGAAATGAGGGTATAGCAAAAAGGATTTGAAAATGATCTGATTAAGAGATCGAAACTAGTAATCCACGAAATATCACCAAATAAGGAATAGGAAGTGACGCTTTTCCAATAAAAAGGTACGTATTAATACTTATTCTTAATGTTGTGTCGCTGCTCCATGGCTTTTAGACGCACACTACTCGGAACACTCTGTTGCAATGACTGTAAAAGTACTGCAATAGAAGCCTCGCGCAATTCCTGACAGATGACAGGTCCAGACATGTTCAAGCCTGCATACGCATGCGCCCGTTTTCGTTCGTTATATTAGATCATTCACTGAACTTTTAGACATGTCTTAATAACCTTTCTTTCGTTTTAACCTATTTTGAATTAAAATTTTATCCCCAAACTAATTTAAGTATAACTATAATAGACCATTATACTTATTGGGATACATAATGGTCAGTCTAAACTACTATTACGATGGTTTAATTTATCAACGAAAAGAAGTGATTTGGTAGGTTAATTTTGGTAGTAGGTATATTGATAAAAAGGCTAATGTAGTTGAGCTATAACTGAGACACATATTTTGCATGACTAAAAAAAATATGCATGGTAAATGAATAAAAATATAACCTTTAAGCAAATACAAATTATAATACATGCAAAAACTATTTAAAACAGAATTGAATATTTGTTATCAGTATTTTTTTAATAAGCTCAATATAAGCACATTATAATATATTTTGTATTTTTTTTGTATATATTATTTTAAAATAAGTAAGTAAGGAAAATTCTGAAGGATATTTCTTAAGTAAAAAGTAGATATTTTTTTTAGAAAATAACAAAAACATGAATAGTTAGTTGTTTTCGTGTTCTATAATTTGTGGAATATTTTATACTCAGTTTGTAAATCATGCATATAAATTATGTAAGATAAAACATAATATATTTTAAAATATGTTCCTTATAAGAAATTAAATATAAATCTAAATATTTGTAAATTATAGCAAAACAAACTTGAAAGCAGTAACATCTGTATTGGATTTCAAAGAGAACTACGGAGAGAAATTACAGAAATTTTCCTTTTGTGTTTCTGTATTGTATTAAAAAATTCACATCTTCAAGCAATAGTGTTCATCTTTAAAATGGCAAACATTCACAAGGTTTGTATTTACAAAATACACTTTTACCGATTCAGTATCTATTAGGTATTGTAATATATGTTTTCTGAACCACAAATTATTATATTATTAACCTACTACATATAACTACTTTAACATAAGCCTAGGCCCATGTGAAAGTAACCTGCAATAGCAAAATAAACGAAAACTATACCAATAACCTTAACAACTTACGTAGTGCATCTCAGAACTGTGAAGAAAAAACACTCATATAAAACAAACACTAAAAACAAAGAAAATGCACACAAAATGAACACGCAAACATGTTACAACATATTTATAAACAGATAAATATTATATAGTAAGAAATAAATATAACACGACAAACAATAATTAATTGTACTACAATAACATAATAATTAAAGTATAAATAAGAACAACCACAAACTTAATTATTTAACTATTTGACATTGGAGCATAATAGTAAAATGTACATGTCAGGCAGTTGCTGATAACATTTAATTTTATGTAATTAAAATTTTATATATATTATACAAAATTAATTAAATGTGGTTTTTTGGGATTTAATTTAAAATTTTGTACAAATTAAAGACACTACAAATAATACCACTGATATAAATCCAAACCCCGAACCACAAAACAAGGAACAAAAACAATAACTAAACAACTAAATTGTAAGTTACCCTCTGAGGATGATGACCATGTCATCTAAATGTACATAAGGGTAACGTATTAAACATATCTTACAATTTTAGTTGTTTAGTTATTGTTTTTGTTCTTTGTTTTGTGGTTCGGGGTTTTGATTCAAATCAGTGTGATTTGGTCGCCACAGTCCTCTTTTATTTGTTTAACACAAATAATAATTTAATAAGAAATCATAATTATTTTTTATTTTAAGGTTAATTTTTAGAATACATTTTAAGGATAGTGTGTGTTATAATCTCTCAACCAACTCAATCAAGTCACTAAATAATAAAATAAACAAATGCAAGCAAGTGCATTTGTTTATTAGATATTTTAGTAGATATTTTCATTCTAATTTTGATCTTATAGAAAATATATATATAATATGTATTTTTTTGATATCTTTGGGTTTATTTTAGTAAAATAAAGTGCAAAAAATACATGCATCTAATTATTTTCATAGAGAGTATATAGATTGGAACATACGTAGAGTATTATATAATGAGTAAATAAGAGATATACTTATACTATTATATTTAATAGATACTACTAGATCCTTAGGAAGCCTGAGAAATGGTTTAATAATAAGTTTTGTAGTTATTGTTAAATGGCTTGTGTTAAAACCAAGTAACGGTTTTTTTTTTAATATCTCATAGATTTCAATTAAAAAGAACAAACGTTTTGTCTGCCTCCAGTGCAATTGGGTCTAGGTAAAAGAGTCAGAAAATGCTTATGCCTAATTATTTCTCGTACATTTAAGCCAATTTATCTTCATGATACTCTGGTTTAAATTATATTACTCTGACTGCTATTATTAGCCTGTCATCGCTAGCCATAAAGGGGTAATGATTTGTCGTGTGCACATTCAAACATTGTTAACAAAAAAGGCAAATCCTTTCCTCTAATATATTTAATTGTTTTGTAACAGTTTGTATTAAATTCAGTTGAAATTTTATTGTAGAACAGTTGCAATTTATTCATATTATTAATAATAGTAAATTATACTAAAAGATCTTCTATGTTTGCTATGAGTTTAAGTTTAGTTTATAGAATAAAAGTGTTTATTCGATTGATTTTTCATTTAGAACTGGAGTTCCACAATAGTCCACGTTTTGAAACTGTTTAAAGAGCTCTTTCAAATTTGGAGAATTAATTAAGTAAAAATCGATTCATCATGTTGTCATTGTGTCTTGTGCACAGCCAATACGATTTCGTTTTCAATCAGCACGGTTCATTATTAAATTCAGAAACAGTACTATATAAAGTAAACTATTGTAATAATGAAGATGGCTGACTAAAAACATGAAACAATTTTGTTTCAAATACATTCTTGAGGAAGGGATGATTTTTAGTAAACTTTAACGCTACTATTAAATAATATAAATAAATATAATGATAAAACAAGATGGGACTGTTTCGGAAATCCAGTTATTTAAACAATTTAAAACACTCCGTTTTGTTTTATATTACACTAACAAAATTTAAAACATTCTAGTGGAAGACAAAAGTCGAACGTGCTAACATGATACTACATTGTTAGGGCCTCAAAGTAACTATTATTTTAATTTGTAAACTACTCTAATTTTACTATGGAATGTAAGGATGTCGGCAGAGCTTAGTCTGTCACTACTTCTTAAATAAACTTACATGTTTTTACTACAAAACATCGGCCGAAAAGTATTATTCGTAGAGAAATTAAGAACGTAGTATTTTAAAACTATGAAACTATCCAATGACTCCGTTAAATCAATGAACACAGAACTTATAAGAAGCGCAACGCTAATGGAGAATAGTCAGCCCGGTTGGTTGCCGCCAATACGAGCTTATCGCGGCAGCCGACAGGCAGCGCTGGCTGAACATTTCCCCCCGTCTGACTAGTCAATCCTTCGCGCCAGGTGTAACTCACGCTTGCCGACAGTACATGTAAAGACGACAGTACCGCTCTCGCAACCTAGCGGCTTCCGCGCTAAGTTTTCCAGATTCAAATATAACTAGGCTGAATTTTTAACTTATAATTTCCGTATTAATTATTTAAATTGTGTGAGCAAGTTTATTTCATATTATTTATCACGAAAGTAATATGATTATAAATTTAATTGTGTCTAAAACAATGAACCAGCTGACGGCAAAGGATGTTACAGAATGTCAAACTAAAGCAACAAAGTTAAACAGATTTAAAGCTTCTTAAATATTGAGGACAGTCTAGAGTTCTCTTTATTAGACAGGAACTCCACTTGCAAAAGTCTAGCTGACAGGATGAGCTTCACTCTATTAAAAATTACAAATATAAAAAATATACATATACTAATTTTGTGCAGAAACTAGTTCTTTGGTCTACAGTAAAAACAATTAAGATACTTAAATACTAACTGAAAACAAATACATATTTATTTGTGACATATATTTAAATCAATCACTAGCTACTAACATTTACTATTCAAATTATAAAAACATATACAACTACTTTGAATAAATCCTTAAACTTTCACGGTCTATCTTTTATAGCAATGTAAAAAATATTTTGTACTTTGTTTAGCAAAAATTAAGTTGCCTCCTACTACGTTAAAATGGTCAAACGTGAATTTTCACACCAATATTCCATTTAAAGCTTGCTAAGTTTTTATTTGCTGCTGCCTAAGAGTCACTAAATTTCATAGCAAAAGGTTTAATTGTAAATAACAAATTTGTTTGGTACTAATAACTTTGACAATCTAAGTAAGAACTAGTCAAATTTAACACGGACATAACTAATCCAGACGTCATTTGATAGAATAAACTTTGAACACAAAATCTCACAACTAATAAGTTTATTGACACAAACGCGTTTCAATGAAAAAGTCACCATCTTCAGTGATGCAAGAGCTACAATAGTCAAACTATAACACGAATAACATTATAACATTATAGTTTGACTATTGTATCTCGTGCATCACTGAAGATGGCGACTTTGTAGTTGAAACGCGTTTGAGTTAATAAATGGATCAGTTGTGAGATTTCGTGTTCAAAGTTGTCTATCAAATATATCTTCTCACAAGTTAAGCTTATTTACCAGACGTCATTATTTTGAAAATTTATTCATGCTTATAAAAATTGGTATTATTCGTCCTTATTTATGTTTTGTATTAGACCCATAGATGTAAATTTCTTTTTAAACTTTATTTTTAAATCATGGAATTTCAGAGATACACTTAAAATCCCAAAAAACTCTAGAGCTATTTATATCACCACCTTATGTAACATTTTGTAACTACGCTTATTTATAAAAATATTAAAGCTTTTATATAGATTATAGATATATTTTCTATAATCTAATCTATAATTCCAAGCTTAATAGATATTATCGGAATTATTAAGTCGAGTTAGTCCAGTTCGATTCAGATTGATTGCTAAAAGAGGATGGATTTGTTTATGTACAAAGATTCAAAGTCAGTATTATTTTACGACAATATTAAAAGAAATATATTCAAAACACACAAAAAATACGTAGTTATTTGCATGTTATATTCATGTCAACTGAATCAAATAAAACTGAGACTCTTTTACAGGGTACGTACATATAAATAGATCAAAGCTTTATTTGCAATAAGGTAATATGGCTTGGTTGTAAATTTGCTTTGGTGTACAAATGAAATAAACTACAATTACAAATGCAGGACATCATGTACTCTTTCAAACAGTATAAATATGTTTGACGGCATATATGTAGAGTTGTTCGATGGCAGTGAAACCGTGCCCACAGTGTGTGTCGCGTTGTTTTATGTGTTTGTATAAATGTGTTATGTGTGTCTTTAACTGTAAATTTTAATGTATTGACGGACTCATATTGAGTGAAACACTCTGAAGATGAAGCAAAAGCTTTGAAACGCGTTAGGATTAAAAGAAGAAAGAAGTCACGTGGAGGAACCATATAAGAGAACTTATTGTTAAGCGATATATATATATATATATATCTCGCTTAACGTTTATGACAACATAACGAATACACAATAAATAAGTGTAACGTATTTAACATAAATTAAGATCGACATTTGTAAATTTTTGATGATTAGGTGCTAAGTAAGTCCAATTCAAAATTATGTAATTAATTTGATTACAAATCATTGGTGTGAATAACTTATGTTTTCAATATTGGTAAACATATATTCAATGAAGAAATACTTGCTTAATCTGGCAAAATCATTATTACTGAGATTTAATTTGTTTTTACCATGTTGTGAACATGTGCAATAACAAAGGATTACAAGTTGTTTATTCTACTTTAAGGTCAATGTTTTCCCCATGTTCTACCAATAAATTGCAATATAAACACAAATATTTGGCAAGTACACTAAAATTAAAGGTGATTTAAGATACATAAATATTAGCACATCATTAGTAATTTGATTTTGAAGACAATACCTAACTAATAGACCTTAATTTGTCTTCGATAATTGCATTTAAAACTTACTGTAGAATAAAATTTTCAAACTAAAAAAATATTTTTATAAATTTTATTAAGATGAATGTTTATAGCTTACGAGATATATCATGATTGCAACAGTGGGACAAGTATTTTTCGTATTAAAAAGCAAAAATTATCTAATAAAAAAATTAGTACTTTTTTCAAGGAATCTATTACATTTCCACATGATCTGCTTCTATACATTATTCACGTTTTCTCGCATGTAAAAAAGCAACTAAACATTATACAGTATTGAACTACAGTGACAAAACTACAAATTTGTCACACATGAAAAATGAAGTCGGTAACAAATGTTCAATTCTGTTATTGATTCTCTTTGTTGTAAATTGTTGTTTAAAGAAAGCCTCTCAAGTTTTCATTTTAAATTACAGTTTTTAATGTTTTTATATTGAAAAATGCTGGCCAACTTTCGAATTTCTTATTGACACCTTATATTTTATCATGATTTTGGATTTTACTGTATTCTGGATTCCGAATCAGCTGATAATTCCACTGCATTATGTTTTTGTTTTAAATAACAAAAACGTATTTGTTGATTTTACAAGTTATTAGTTTGTCTGAACAATGTTTTATTAGTGTCAAGCTCGTTTTTATTGGTTCAAAACGTTTCCTTACAAAAATATCTTCCTCTTAGTTAGGGTGTTTTTCAAACTGTAAACCCCTCAAATTTTTAAGTAGCTATATATAAAACTTTAAATTTCTCCAAAAACAAGAAAAGTTTCCCCATCTAAAGTTTCTTGTCAAATTAGTAGTTTACAAGACCCAATGGAAGCCCATTTAAAAAAGTCACTCTGTATAATCAGGTTTAAAGTAAAACGATATTTTGGAAAATGTATTGCGTAGGCAAGGTAAAACGATAAGAAAATCATGTTATTTATTTGAACTCGATTTATAAAAAAAAATTTTGGTGAATTAATTAATATTGGACTATGCTCAAAAAATACTACACCAAATCTGAATAACGTCCATCCATTTTCTACCCCTTTGGAAAGTATAGTGAAATTCAAAGTAAAGTTACTTTTTGGAATGCTAAGTGTGGATGTTGTTTAAGTATAATTTTATAAAGAAACACTTAATTTGAAATGCTAAATATAGACTATTTCGTAGATCTAGATTCACATAAAAATATTGTTTATTTTTTTATAAACAAAGTTATTACATGTTTAAAAGATATACCATGGTGACATTACTTTAAAACAGTATAATGTCATGAAACGTAATCCCTACGAACTTCGCAAAGAAATTTAATTTGCAGACAACACAATACTGTTTACATCTGTTGTAAATAGTTGTAACCATTAATTTGAAATACTTATACTTTGACTACTATACAAGATGATATTCGCACCACAAAACAGACAATTATATTCAGTGAAGTTATTTGCATACGCTATCATTTATTGACACCTCAGTTAATTAATTACTACTGGAGCTTATTGAAACAAATTAATGTAATAATTTAATAACATATGCAGTTATATTCAGTGTGCATTGACAAACCAATTATCCTTATATATTATTTATCAAAGGTGATTTTTTGTCGCTAAACGATATCTACTTAAATTTTTATCAAAATTTATTATTCGATTTATTATTATTATCGAGCGTATGTTCCCCGCTATTGAGGAAATAGACAAATAGCTTAAAATTCTTGTTTTTGTTATAAAACAAAAATTTACTAAAAAAACTTTTATGTTATACTTCATATGGTTCCTAATGAAAGGCGCCATCTATTAACAATATGTTTAACTATCATGACAGCTGCTAGTTAGATAGTTCATATGGTTTCTAATGAAAGTCACTATCTGCGATATCTCCCTTAATTCTTCATCATTAATTATTCAAGCATAATTTTAAAGCTTATGTTCCCCACTATTGACGAACAACAGATAAACATCTTAAAATTCATGTTTTCGTTACAAAAATTTATTAAAAAAATTTATATTATAATTCATATGGTTCCTAATGAAAGGCGCCATCTATTAACAATATGTTTAACTAACATGAAAGCTGTTATTAGATGGTTCATATAGTTCCTAATGAAAGTCACTATCTGCGATACTCCACTAGTTCTCCATTAAAATTACATATTCAAGAATCATTGAAAAACTTATGTGTCCCGCTGTCGACGAAAAACAGATAAACATCTTAAAATTCATTTTTTCGTTACTTCGGTTAATCAGTTATAACTGAAGAAAAACTATATGCAATAATTTTCCCGATGTGTCCTACCGACTGCGCCAGTTAAAGTTTGGTTTCTATGATGTGCCTTAAAAAAAAAAAAAAAAAAAAAAAAACACTTATAAGATTTTAATATAACTTTAAAACTTATTTCAACTATTCAAAGTACATTTGATGTGCACTTAGTGCAACCTCGACTAACACTGGCTAACGCTCTTGCGAGAAAACAATGGCAATGCGTACTGTGCTAAAAACTACAATATTCTACTGCTAAAAACTACAATATTCTACGAAATACAGTACTACTTAAGCTTAAATCCTCTACATAACTTATATATTCAGTATATAAAAATACAATTTTTAATGACACACAAAAACTTGTTCTGGAAACCATGATCAGTGTTCATTGACTACACACAACCTTGAGGCTCACAGTAAGAGTCACTGCAATATTCACCTTTCTCATGAAAATTCGCTTATAAACAATACGTGTGCTAATGTTTATATAGGTACTTATAATTCATATTCATTGAGAAAAATTTAAGAATATTTGTCTGTAATAACCTAAAAATGCTAGCTGATATAAAGGAATTACAGAATGAATATTAATTGAGTCACAAAAATCTTAATGTAACGTTGTTTGGAATCTACAGTTTCTTCTCGATTATTTTGTTGAACGATATTGACTTTATCGTCTGAGCTAAACTAAACATGTCTGTTTTAAACTCCCTCTTAAGTTAAAATAAGTTCCTCTATACAGAGCATGGGATAACTTTTAAGAGTGCACTTTTTAAATTTGGGATTGGATAACTAACCTGATATTAAAATAAAATTCAACTCTTTGTTTTGTTTATTACATACAAATCTTTCTTTCAGAAAGGCGCCCACCTTTAAATTTAATATACATATATTTGTTAACATTAATACTACTTCTATTAATAGCCTAAATTTACTTACAAATAGTAAAATTAAAGTTGTGTGTTAAAATATAATATCTAAAACAAATATGTGTATATTTATTGTATTTCAAAAATTAAATTTTAAAAAAATTTAAATTAATTGTTTGTGTAATGAGTTAGGTTTACTGAACCAAAACAATCACCTAAATGACTGGGAAAATAATATTGATATCTTCTGAAAAAAAAAAAAATAAAAAAAAAAAAAACAGTGGATTCTTGTAAATAGAGAATACAAGCAAATTCTGTTATTGTAAAACCTATAAGTTTAAATCTATTTTGGTATACGAGATCTTAAAAAATGTACAATTTAAAATCACGGTATTATAATACT
>JAGFPH010022696.1:0-12421 GCA_018207615.1 Philaenus spumarius | reverse complement strand
GGGAGTAGGTTTTTGCGCGGACATACGCTGTTGTATATTAAATTGCGTTTGAATGCCGCGTTTTATAAAATTAGAGCTAATAATATTCGGACGTCGTATTCTTTTGCGGACATTCGTCATTTTATTTTTAATAACATTTCACCAATAGTAAGTAGTTCATAAAATTGGTACTAATTATATTGGGGCATCGATTTTTTGCGGGCATTTACTGTGGTACATACTTAAATAATTTTTAACGCCGGCGTTTTTTAAAATTAACGCTAATATATTCTTTGCGGACATTCGTCATTTTATTTATTTTTTTTCGCTGTTTTTTTTTTTTTTTTAGGTATCGGTATCGGGAATCGAGAATCGATTTTTCAAAGTATCGGTATCGGTATCGAGAATCGAAAAATCTGGTATCGACACATCCCTACTAAAAACCAACCAACTTACAACAACCACAAACACAGGTAACCAGCTTTGACTAACAGAAATTTAGTTATAAAGAAAAACACAAGACACCATGTTTGGTAGACACAAGTCCGACCAACGCTATATGCCGACAACCATAAATACCTTACATCACGGAACTATAAACTGACGTATCCGGTAGCCGAGAACTATAAACAAAATCCGGTAGCTACGAACAGAAATTCTTAGCCGGCCATAATTAAATTATTTAATATAGTCGTGAACATTTTGGCCGTATAAGTTCAACTATCCTGAAATTGTGCTATGTTGAAAAAAGTTGACATCTTGACTCTTGCACAGTTCACAGATATGCCCATGCCTACTAGATAATCGGTGACATTCTACATAGATAAATTGTGACATGCTCAGAGTCTGTAGATCAATCCTAACCCGGATCCTGAGCTCATCACATCCAACATCCAAAGTAACATGAAAATTCTGTATAAATGTTCCAAAGGAGCAAATATGAATGTCCTTGAAGAGTTCTACATTTACAAAGCCACAATTTCAGACCCAGATTTGTTGTTAAACGAGACAATCTATTTCCAGTCTAATACTATATTTGACATTATTATCAGAGCCCAGTCTCTTCAATCCTTAAACATAAACACAGTTATGGAAAGTCATAAGATAAGTACTGACTCAAGGACGGACTAGAGTACATGTGTGCAGTCTACCTGACATTTCATATTATGATAAGCATATCAGCATATCTATGCCCCGTGTGTTGCATGTATTTAAATTTAATGAGTGGAAAGTGGAAATATTTAGTTTCTTGACGCGCATTAAATAAATGCAAATAATTTTTTATAATATTTTATTAATTCAACAATGCCTGAAAAATAGACGAAACGATCGTCATCAGCAAAACAGAGACAAAATAGAACTGTGAACAGCATTTACACAAAAGTAAAGGTATTTATTTACTATATCCGGCCCTGTTTTAAGACTGTTCATCTAGCTTTAAGGGAGGTTATATTTAATTTGTATTGTTTTAGGGGTTATTATCACAATTTTACCCCTTAGCAGCTCAGTATAAAATGTAAATATGGTTTACATTTTATACTATCTTGTAAGAAATAAATGTACCAATTTCCAGCTTTCTAGCTTTATGGGAAGTATAATAAATAATTTGTATTATTTAGGGGTTGTTATCACAATTTCACCCCTTAGCAGCTCAGTATAAAATACAAATATAGTTTACTTTTTATATATATCTTGTAAGAAATAAATGTACAAATTTCCAGCTCTTTAGTCTTAATGGATGTATAATAATAAATATTTATTGTTTTAGGGGTTGTTTCAACTGTTAAATCAAATGATTTATAGCCTATGTCTCATTCCAGGTCATGGTCTATGAGTGTGCCAAATTTCATTCAAATCCATTCAGTACTTTTTGCCTGATTGACAGTCAAACAAACAGACAAACTTTCACATTTATAATATTAGTAGGATAATGTAGTAAGCTTTGTTTCAAAGTACCTTCCTCCTGCCTTACCTCACCTCTTCAACCCCTCCATTTTTTTGTTTAGTTTCTACTGATCAGCATAACATATTCATTATGTAGATATCACAAAAATCCACAAAATAAACTTTTATATACTAACAAAAGTTTTAATTTGTGTTTGACTGACCCTTTATTGCGATGTCTTATGTCTCATATTACCCCATGCTAGTAAGTACCCTTAACTAAGGGTCAAACAAGATAAATCCTTTTAATTATAGCACACTGGTAAAGCTTAGTTTCACACCAATCTTGAATTTCAATAGTTTTCCCCATTTATGAGTGTGTGTTGTTTAAACAGTGTGATCTTTGTTTCAGACCAAATTGTTTCCATACTATGAGTCAGCTGAGTCATCGAGCAGTTCCAACACCACTGGTTAGTTTAGTTTAGTATTGTTTTATTTTGTTTGTGTCTATAGAGCAATCTGTGACAGTGAATAATTAGATTGTTACTGCTCTACTTCTGAGTTTTAAATAATGTCTTTTACCCTACAGCATAGGAGCATGCAAGTTTCCATGCTTTTATGATGTTCAGAAGTTAGTTCTGTGGTAATAAAATATACCTCGACACCATGCTTAGCTTCTGCTTAAATTGATGGTGATGTTTTCATTGTAGACATTTTGAAGCCAATCAATTAAATATTTTAAGATTTCAAACCCGTGAGAAATGCCTGACTGTCTGAAATTATGTAGATCTTTGTTTATTTTTGTATATTGATGTTTTTCTCTGATGCAATCCTCTATAGTGTGGATTATGGTTCATCTTTATGTGCAGTTTTGCCAAGAGATTTACTTTCTGAAATTTGAACCTATTATTCCTACTACCATATGAGATAAAGTTTGTCTGGATTTGGATCACTTTTTTCAAACTTGTTCTTGTCTTGATACTTAGCTCTGAGTTGTTTGTCGGGCAATTGCCTGAGAGCAGCTATATGTTTAATGGGAGCAGATCCAATGACTGTGTTGCAGGTATTACCAATAGTATGCCTAGCTGAAGCTCCTCAAGTTTTAGCAGGAGTCGTCTGCATACCTGCATTGCAATATTTACTCTTTGGTTTTCCTTTTCAATGTGTAAGTTCTACGTGCCACAAAACCTCTAACCCAAGTAATCGAGCAGTTCATCCATCACAAATATAACGCCCCACTTTGGATCCATGCCATCACTGCTGTGTTCTGAACTCCCCTCTCAAATAGACTTGCCTTTATACTTTCTAACATGGTTCTGCTCATTCTAACTGCTAAAACTTCTATTCCCTTCTCCCTTGACTCTGCTGGAATAGAATTATAGAATATGTTATCAATATCCATGAAGGTGCATAATGTTATCCTTTACCTTAATGTTCTGTTGCCTTGTGCAGTGTGCACGGTAAAGAAATTGTGTTTGGTTTTCTTGTTTGTTAGGCATTCATCAAATTGAAAGCTTAATATTAATCTAGGTGGTGAGCATTTTTGATGGTCTTGGTCGAAAGATAGTTTTAACTTATGGCAGGTTAAAGTCATACTGCTGCAAAACTATGGGATCTCTTAGTAACTACATTGACTATGAATTCAGATATTTGTTAAATTATGACCAGGACTTTCCAAATAAACAGTGAATTAACCAGCTGATTCTGGTGTGATAGCTGTTGGTACTCTGTATGAGATGGTTTTACAATTGTATTATTTTATATTTAGGCTTTGAATGATATGTAGTGCTTATATTTAAATATAGTAGTTAATTATACACAGTATTAGTTAATGCACAATGATTGAGTTTTATTGAATGCATGGTATAGTTTCTCAGTGTTGTTATCGTTTCATTGAGTTTTTAAACCAAAATATCAGACAACGGTACTATATGCATGTTCTATAAATTAATTATAGCATTCATAAATTATTTTAAGTTGGCAATGGTTTAGGATTAGCAAAAATTATGAGAAAATGCAATTGTTTTCTAAAAACTCAGTTTAGAGTAATCAGGGGACATAGGAATACCTGTTTAAATGTTTTACTATATTCTTAATTAGTATTTGGGGTCGTCTTTATGCATTGTATATGTAAATATAGTATCTATTTTATTGTTGGGATATTAAACATTGTGGTCTTGATGTTACTCTCGGCAGTTTTTAGATGACAGACCTTGTGTCCTCTCTAAAATTTCCCCACCACACATTTTCGTGCATTTTAATTCTTCTTTGATTGGACTATTTGAATCTTATATTGCTCTGATTGGCTTTCCAGTTTTACATATTTGGCAGTATTGATCGCGTGTCTGCACTCGTTGATTCACACATAATAGCGCATAGTTGTTTTTAGGTTTTAAGTAATTCAAGCTGGTATATCCGCTGTAAATTCCTGTTGAAATAATATTACTCACAAAGCTAGTCTGGCCTGTTTCTATAGATTAATTTATTATGAATTTATTTCAATTTTATTTTATAAATTATTATTATAATTATTTTGTTGTTGCTGATGTTAAAATGTTAAAGACAGTGGGTATTGGTGTTTCAAGTGTGTTTACTTACCAATACTTACAATGTTTATTATCTTCTCTTTGTTATATTATTTGAAAATGTTAGTGTGTTAAATTAATTTACTACTACTTAAAATCATTTATCAATAAAATCGAAATCATATACCAGATATTTGTTTTTCTTATTTTTCTAACTCTTATGCTATACACAGTGAATATATTCACCTAATTAGCTTATTTTAAAATTTCTGCCTCCACCATATCAGGTTATTCTGAAGGTTAAACCTTCATCATGTCAGGTTAATTTTTATTTAGGCACCTACTGTGTAAGGTTTATTTTGAACTTACGTATGATTGTTTTGGGGACTCTACCAGATTCGACTTACGAATCAAACTTTGCTTGGCTTGAGAGGTGACTTAAGCTACTTGGTACAAATAATTTCAAAGACGTTTTGAGTTTGCATCAAATATATAATTAATGTTAAAACAGTTTACACATCTACAATTTACCAATTTTAAAACATTCAGAATTTTAATTTAATTTACTTACTAATGGTTGAATTTACATGAAATGAAAGTTGTACATAGGAAACTGAAGAAATCATTCAATGTACAATTTCTTAATTTTTAATCTTAAAATTGGCTCTTTCTCTAAACTTAATGATAAGTTACTGAATTTACTAAACTTACTTCCTTCTAATAATTTGATAATTATTACATTTAATGTATAATGTTGTTAAGGGAAACTGTACCAATTAATTTCTATGCAGACTCCTTAATATTTAATATATACAACTTATTCTTTATTAAAATTAGCTAATAACAAAACATAATTAATATTTAAAATTAAAAGTTTGTTAATTAAATTAACATAAGGTTTTTATTTTAATGCCTTAACTTTAGCAGCTGTTTCTGACATTTTAAATTGATTGTTAAATTGGTTCCGGAATCTCCTTTTAATTGTTTAAGAGGGTTATATACCTGAATGAAATATCTTCTTTTATGACGCAATAGTGCTGCGTTTAGCGTCCCTACTAAGAGTAGTTCGTAGATTAGTCGCTAGTCGAACGTTATAGTTTTACTGGTGTGTAAAGCACATGATATTACCCCTCCTACCGCTGCATTTTGTTAACAGTTTTATTACAAGTTACAAGCTTATCCTTTCCTTTGTGCAAACACACATAGCCGCCTAGCTGGTACGATGTTCCAATTAGTTGAGCTGTTGCATTAGGTTTAGGCTCTGAACTTAGACTTATAAAAGTTAATAACTCACGAGAATATTGTTTTAAATGATAAGGATAAAATATATGCATCACACAAAAGCCTGTATTTTTATTGGTAATTACCATTGTTATGAGTGAAAATACGATGTAAAGTATAGAAACGTATTTTTTATGTAGTGTAGAAACAAATCTAGATAAAATTAAATTATGTATACAATTTTAAGTTTGTACCCAATAAGAATAACATCTTCTGTATATTATTGGTTTAGCAAACCTTTAATACATTTTATTAATTTATTGTCGGCATTGTTTACCAAATATAAAAAATATACTTACAAGTTTATAACCAAATCAATTTATTTTAATATTATGGTGATACTTACATATTAAATTATGTCTAAAACTTGAAGTTGGTAGGGTACCCAATAAGAATAATATATTCTTTATAACACTTGCTAAGCAAAACTTTAATATTTTCATTAATTTATTGTTGGCACTGTTTACTAAATAATATAAAAAATATACCTACAAGTTTATAACCAAAACAACTTATTTTAATTTTATGATATTTACATATAAAATTTTCAACGACTAAGTGTTGAAATATAACAATCCAATAAGGTTATATGAAAAAATAGACCCTATAAATACAAGAAATGTTACAGTAGTATAAATACATAAAAACGCAACAAAATGCAATAGGTACTGCACATAAAAAAATGCAATGCATAAATGTTAAATCAAATAACGTTATAATAACAGCTTATATAAAAGTAGTTTTACAAAAACCAATAAAACAATATAAACATAAAAGGCAATTTACATATAAAATTTACAAGGACTGTGTTAAAACATAACAGTCAAATAATATAATTTATAGAAAAAATAGGCCCTATAAATACAAGAAACGTTACAATAGAAAAAAATACATAAAAACACAACAAAATACAATAGGTACTATACATAAAAAGAGCAATTCATAAATATTTAAGAAATAACGTTTCAAGACTTACGGGTCAGTGGGTACCTGAATTTTCGGGTTTCGGGTGGGTTTTTTTCACTACCCGAGGGACGGGCGGGTCCGAAATATACGTTAAAATAAGGTGAGTATTTTGGCTACACCAGATAAATTCGGGTAGTGAGGAATTAAAATGAATAATTCAATTTCCTTTAGGTAAAAAGCAAAAATGAGTCGATAAAAGCTATTTCAAATTAAAAAAATGAAGACAATATATTAATAATTGAAACTTAGAAAGTTATCCAACCTTCCTTAATATTTCGAGCTGGGATGAAGATAAAGAAAAATAAAAATACCACCGTGTAGGGGAAGTATTTTATAATAAAAAAGGTCATATGTATTTTTTTCGTCGGAGCAATGGTTCGTCTGGAAAAAATTTAATAATGCCGGTATGTATTCACAGCAGCGTGACTCGGCCGCACGGCTGAAGACCTATTTTTTGAAGAGCGGCCCAGTACATTATAAACTATTGCATAGTTATAATGTATTAAATAAATAGTTGTATTAGGGCGTTTTCAAGAGGAAAGTGTCAGCTTTACGATGGCATGTTTTTTTTCATCACACATAAAATCATCTAACAAATTACTCAAATATATATATTGAAATTTAAAAAATGTGTCACAAAGAATAAGAATACTGGTTATTTGGGGGTTTTAGGAGGAACTGATCCATATAAAATATTAAATCAACATTGCGGATTCAAAATGGCTGCCATTTTTTTTAAAAGTTCAACTTTTTTATATTTAAAATAATACAATTTCGTTAAGACTAGCGTAATAGCCTATACGCAGACTCGATTAAACTTGTCTTCGAAAAAATTTTTTTTTTATATTCCTTAATATTTTGGGCTGGGATTAAGGCAAATAAAAATAAAAAAATACCACCCTGTAGGGGAAGTGTTTTTTAATAAAAAGGACGCCTGTAATCGTCCCAGCATTGGTTTGTCTGGAAAAAATTCGCAAAGTATTAATAAAATGCAAAAAAAATAAAAATTGAATAATAGTACAGTAAAAATAGACATTTGTGTGGGTACCCGCTGCAAGTTAACCGATTTTGACGTTTTTTTAAAATTTGTTCTTCTTGATGAGTAGAAAAAATTTACAAAAATATTTTTGCTCTCCCCCCCCTTAATGTTTTATTCAATAAAAACAGTTTTTTGAAAGTGTCTATTTTAACGAGCATTTTACTATTTTTTTTTTGCTAAAAACATTTTTTTAAATAAATTCTGTTAAAAAGTATTAACAAGAATGTATTTTTAATACAAAAATTTATTTTTATTCACCAAAATTGGAAATACAGCTAAAAACAAATAATAGGCCTACGGCAGAAATCACAGAAACGGGAAATCTCATTCATACATGTAGCGTTGGCTCATTCTAAATTGGCTGAATTTGAATTTATTGAATTCAAACTTGACATAGAAGTTAAAATATATATTTTAAACATTTATGCTGAGTCTCAGCTTGTTATCTTGAAAGTTACCCAATCTAGAGCCACTTGACTTATCAATGGGTTTATCGATTTTAGGAGTACCTGACCCACCAACTCATTTTAAACGGCTCCAGTTTAGAAAATTTTCAAAATATCAACCGAAAAGTTTATTTACAAGTTAAACATATAGATTCAAACAAGATCAAGGAGTATAAACCTTTTTTATTATTTACTTTTAAAAGCATAATAACTTAAAAAAGTATAATTTTAGACCTTTTTAGATTTTTATAAAAACGCTTAAGTTTGATCGGCTGCAGATTAGTAAATTTTTTAAATATAGTTTTTGAAATAAGTATAGTAAAAACCAATTGTGTTTGTAACTTCTGTACCAATTTTTAAATCGTATGTTAAAAAATGTCGAATTCAAAGGTGTTATAGTTAAAACGAGATAGGTAAAACAGATAGATTGAAATGGCTGCAGCGTTCGGTAAGCAAAACATCGTGAGGCTCGTTGTTAAGTCTGTAGGCTCTAGCTCATCAAATTTTTAAGATACCAACTTGAGTCTTGGTATATAAGTTAAAAATAAACTTTTTACTTGCTCTACCAAGTTTTAATTCGATATGTTACAAAATGGCCAACTTAGATCTGCTACATTAATGGACGGAAATAATCATATAAAAACATATTCATTGATAATTATGGGTTCATAAATTTGCTGGCCTATTTAGTTTAATATTATCGTAGATGTATAATTTTTGTATATTATATTTATGTATATTTTAAATTTCATACAAATTGGATTATTATCTTGAGAGAAAATTAATTTTTTTTTTTTAAGACAAGTTAATTGAGACTGTGTATAGGCTATTATGCTAGTCTTAACGAAAGTGTATTATTTTGAATATAAAACAATAATAATAAGTTGAACTTTTAAAGAAAATGGCAGCCATTTTCAATCCCCCATGTTAAATTTTCATATTTTATATGAATCAGTTCCTCTTAAAACCCCCAAATAACCAGTTTTCATTTTCATTGACACACATTTTTCAAATTTCAATAGGGATATATATTTGTTAGATGATTATATGTAATAAAAAAAAAAACATGACATCGTAAAGCTGACACTTTCCTCTTGAAAACACCCTATTACAACTATTTATTTAATACAATATAACTATGCAATAGTTTATAATGTACTGGGCTGCGTTTAAAAAAAATAGGTCTTCAGCTGTGCGGAAGAGTTTCGCTACATTATAAAATTTTTTCCAGACACACCATTGCTCGGACGAAAAAAATACATATGACCTTTTTTATTGAAAAACACTTCCCCTACACGGTGGTATTTTTCTTTTTCTTTAACTTCATCCCAGCTCGAAATATTAAGGAATATCGAAAAAAAAATGTTATTAGATTTTTTTCGACTTTGGGAAATTGATAGACTGGTAAACTTTGTTTATGTTAATCTACATACTTTAATGTACTTATAAAAAAATCAGCCGTATTGTAAATTTCTAGAACTTTTGGTCTAAAATTAGCCCTACCAACTGGCCTATAACCGATAATTTCCCCCGAATTTTTACGAGAGAATCTTTTCTCTGACAACTGATACTGCGATATGATATTCTTTTTGCTTCCTAAACTAAGGCCAACATTTCGAATTGCATACAAGCATGATATCTGAAATGGAATGCAAAGCCGAAATGTC
Organism: Philaenus spumarius; assembly: GCA_018207615.1. Classification (NCBI taxonomy): domain Eukaryota; kingdom Metazoa; phylum Arthropoda; class Insecta; order Hemiptera; family Aphrophoridae; genus Philaenus; species Philaenus spumarius. The sequence goes on along the minus strand of JAGFPH010022696.1, from coordinate 2,634 downwards.
AACATTAATTTTATCCGGTTGACGTAAAAGTTTTCGGGGAAAGTTCTTAGACATAACGTCAAAGATGACTTCATAACAGTTCACTTTTGTTTTACTATTTACTGTTTTGTAGTCTGTATTTTGTGATTCCGCGTTGTTTGAGGTTATAATGAACATCAGGTTCATTTGTTTCACATCACAGTAAATTTTTTGTTGTTTACAATCATTTGTGTTAAAATAAATAAATGTTTCTCTCTTTTTAAACGGCTGTGTCATTTTATTAGTTCTGTAGATTTTTGTTTGTTGTTTTTGTTCTATGTAGCCTGGTTTAGATTTTCTAAAATAGGCAATTTTATCACTAGAAATATCAGTGTCCTAGTACTGCTAGGCCTACGAGTTTTGTAACAGATAGCGATCATGAGAAAAATACCAATACAAATCGTACAGAAAATAAATCCAAATCAGCAATCAGTATTTTTAGGGATATAAAAAAATATTTTAATCAGCCTAATAATACGTTTTTAGTAACCTAATAACATATTAAGTAGGCCTAGCCATGCAGTAGTGGTATAATATTTATGAATTCTGAGATAAGTGCTACATTCAGAGGAAAAAATGTATTTACTAAGTATAACATAATCACTTGCTTCGACTTTTCGTTTACTACCCGACCAGACTCGGGTGAAATATTTCACTACCCGACCAAATTCAGGTAAAATATTTCACTTCCCGACCCAAGTAAAAAATTTCACTACCCGGCCCGAGTGAAAAATTTCACTACCCAACCCGAACCAAAAAATTTCTACCCGCAGACCCCTAAGTTTCAACTAATTCTATAAAAGTATTTTTACAAAACCAAATAAAACAATATAAACATATTATAGGCCTATTATTATCAAACTGTGGTTGAAGGAAGGGTCGCTTCACTTACACACACGCATAGAGGACTGGAATAAACTTCTGCAACATTGAACCCGTTTTCAAGTTGATATAATAAGACAAGTGACGAAGCAAAACGTCATCGAATAATTCACAGTAGATGCGCAAGAAGAAAGAAACTACTTCCGCGCATCGGCACAACACTTCTGCGCTCTATTGGAAACACGGCAAACTCCTTGCACATCGCTATCGTGATTAATTATGTAAGGTACCAGAAAATCAGTTTTTTTAAATATATTTTGGATGAAAACTACTTTTTTATCTCTTGAGATTATTAAAGAAACGTACTTTAAAACTATAATTTTTTACATCATAGTCACAGTGAACTTTTATTTCTAATCAAACATCAGTAAAATTTAGCCTTCCTCATATGGAAGATTTCTTCCTTTCTTTTAATAATAAAACATTCATTTATACAAATAATTATTTAAGAGGTTTAAGCAATGAGATATGTAATTATATGATTTGTTAGTGAAGTTTTACTTTATTTAAGGTGTTATTCATCATATAACGCCGATTTAAACTATGTTTCTATGTTAAAAACCAACCCCGAGCGGCTGGCAGGCTGGCTGAGTGCAGTGCCCGCTTAATAGGTATTTCTAAAATCCTTGGCAGCTAATTATCAATAAAGAAGAACCGACCAAATTGCTTAAGTATTGTTGCTCTTAAATTATGAATTTATTTTATTATATTTTATTTATTCCATTTATTTCTGTATGTGATTTCGTCTTTATTAATTGTTTAACATTGAGATCTGTCTTTATCATGAATAGAAATTTATAATCTTCTTACATATTTGCGATTTCCCCTTTCACTCACTTTGAAACTGATAGTATATTATTTTTGCTTCATTATTTTATATAACACTTTATTGACATGATATTATTTATATTCGCACATTCACTAAACACTATTTATCCACTGGTTCCTGCATTGCCATTTGAAATAGATGACGGATTTTAACTAGATGATCGATTTTCACTAGATGAGTTATTTGACTTGATGATTGATTTTACTTGATTAGCTATTTGACTTAATGATTGATTAAATATTTTAGTATTTTAAGGTAAAATGTAATTAGTTATGTTGAAGATCTTTTAGGTGTTAATCCTCCACCCGTTCCTTGAAGAAGACCCCTCTTTCTCAACATAATCTCTCGATCCCAATCTCCTTTTTTCTAGCGTCCTTTCGAAAAACAGTCTTCTTATTGGCTAATAGTTTTACACTCATCTCAACAATGGCCTTTCATTTTTTTTAAATATTTGTCTATGAATTTTCTTGCATACAATTCTGCATTGTTCGCTAAAGCTATGTGAAATATTATATTATTCTTTTCACTTGTTCTCAGAGCTAGTTCTTCTAATGCAGCTGACTTGATGGAAATGTAACATGATAGTTTACACGTGTGTTTATAGTATCATTTATAATCTAACTAACTGTATCCAGAGCAAAGATTTCTTCTTAACTAAATTGCTTTGAATATTGGAATATTTTTTAATTCAATTGATTTTTCATTTTTATTATTAAAGTCTTTTGGAATATTTATATGCACCAATATATCCCTGACATACTACTCCTACTAAGAAAATAATTAATTACATGGAAGGTTTTACATATTATCTTTGGTTTTTGCTACGTAATACGCAAAAAAGCTGTTAACACCATGAGAGGTAAAGCTAGTTGGCGCTCCTAAATTTTTGTTCAAAGATACATTCA
>JAGFPH010022695.1:0-12422 GCA_018207615.1 Philaenus spumarius | reverse complement strand
AGTTGTGATCAGTCACAGATACATCATTCTTTCTTACCCCAATGATTAAGGTACTCCTCCAACACTCGTATGCAAGTACATTCGCCTCGGGGGTTGGTCTGCGAAGCCAGTACCGCTAGTAATTTTTCATCTTTGTTAGTTCTTCTAGGAACTCCAATAACCGTGTACGACTATCTGGATTGAATAATGTAAGTGGAACGTTTTTAAATCAACTCCATGTATTTCCCTAATACATCTTGCAGTGTAGCGCAACATTCAAGATTTACTTCTCCTTCGAAACAGTTTTATAAGAACATAATTTTGCTTTTACTATTATTGCGTCATGAATTTTCGTTGCGTTTTAAGTGAAGGAGGTGGTGACGTTAGGAAAGCTTTATTGAACGGGTCTTTATGACGTCACCGTATAAAGTTATGGCCTCGGAATGCTTTCTTGTTGAAGAAAATTATTAACACCCGTAAAAGTGAGTGTACGTACGTACGAACGTAACAAAAGAGCATAGCTCATGTTTATATTGTTTGAATTATTCGTTAACATATAACAGCTGATTTCGTCCGTCATCATACTTCAACATCTATGTAAAGGTTGTATTTACAACTTTTTTGATAAAATTTGCGTTCTTATAACAGGAATAATACAACATTGATACATCTCATCCGTTCTGCCTGGTTGCCTGTTTCCTGGCTTGTATGGATAGCGCATGCGCGTGATCTGCCTTGTGCTATCTGTCTGAATTATTACTATTTTAATAGAATCCTACAAGTTTTAGCTTCTGTTAGGCCTACTGTCGATGAAAACTTAGAGTGAATTTTTAAGCGAACAATCATATAGTTTTGCTTAAGTGACTGTATTTTATTATTTTATGGTTAAAATCGTTGATTTAAAAATATAGCTATGATTAAAATGTATGAATTTTCCAAAATGTATTTTAGGTCTTTGAGTAAAATACTTAAAGAGACACTTTTTCTGTCGTTTCTGCTTCCTGACACAGAATGTTTATTACTCTTTTAAGACTAATAAATTAAACAGTTCAACCATGCGCATGCGTTATAGTCTTTTGTTAATCGTGAAGCATTAGGCACTACATAGGATTGCTTCTTATAGTTAGTTGTACACTCTGCAATTTTACCAACTTAAAAATCCCTAACGGAATAGACCCGGATAGACATAGTTTGATGTTTGTAGGATATACATTTTTACGCGACTTCTAACCTCAAAACATATCGTATAGCCTACATTAGTTATATAACAGTTTTTAAAAACCTATACGTCATGTTCAGCACAAGTAGGTAGGCGCATTAAATATTTTTAATTACTAAAATGGTATTAGTATACAATAATATTCCTTGTAATTTTACACAATTAAAAAGTTAAAAAATCCCCCAGCATAGTTTGGTAGGCGTAATAGATAACTTCTGTTGTTTCAGTTGTTTGTAAACAAAAAGTGATTACAAGGAAGAATAACCCGAACACGCAGCTGAACAATTGACGTGAGTTTAGCGAATTTTCAAAATTAAGTTTATATGTATTGGTCTACCCACTGAATGGCTGCCTCCTTGTACGAAATATATATCTGGCATTTGTTTGCTCCTCATTCTCCAGATCGCGTTCCGTTCTCTTCACGGGTTCATACCCCGGCTGTAGGCCTCGGGTCAGAAACTGCCTCTATAGTGGGGTGAGATAGCTGGAAATTATACCAAAATATTTCACATCTGGCAACCAATGCGTCCCTTTGGATTTAAATAGTACATGGGTAGACGAGCCTAAAAAGCCCGGGACACAAATTTTCCTGGTCCTCTAGCGGTGTTGATGACATAATCAATATGGCCGCCAAAGTTGTGTGAGACGCTTTTAAATTTCCCTATACAGTATAACTCGGGGTTGTCTTTTGATATTAACCTATATTGTTAGTGATTATTAATCAGGAGAAAACGCGCTTTCCAATTGTATATGTGACATCATTGTTTAGTTTCATAATATCATAAATATTTGTAACTTTATTAAAATATTTGTTTTTGATTTTTTAGAAACATTTTGCTTAATAACTTGGAATCCGTTACATGTAGCTGAAAACGTGTCCTTTACTTTTTTGTTCGTCAGACAATCTCCTTTCGAACGGTATACCGGGTGTCCCACGAAGAGGTCCCTATTTTTGAATTAATATATTAGATGCACCGAACACTCTACAAACCTGAAACTCAACAGTCCTAACATACACATATATAAAAGAAATACACCTGAGTATCAGTTAATTCTGACACATTAGGACAAAATGGCGGGATATCAAAGAAATAGTACCTTTTCGTTATAATAGTTTTATTTGCTTAAGTGTTACAACATAATTATTGAATTTTAACGATGTTACTAAGCACTAAACAACGTTAGGGAATTAAAGATATAAGTAACTCATAAATAAATTAAATCTATTTGATCCATAAACCTTATTCAAACTGATGTCCATCGATCTCAATGCACTGATGACAACGAAATAGAAAACAGTCATACGCTTTGCTGAACAACTCTCGAGGTATCAACAACAGTTACTCTTCGATCAACCTCATTAGTTCATCGTTGTCGCAATGTTATGACAATAACCCTTCTCCTTCAAAAAGCCCCACAGAAAAAAGTCACAAACAGTCAAGTCTGGGGAGACCTTGGGGGCCAGTCCATGAAGCTGCTGCCACGACCTATTAAACGGTTAGGAAGATTTTGGTCCAAAACTGCTTTGGCCACATTAGCATAATGCGGAGGAGCTCCATCCTGTTGGAAAAAAACGTCTTTCATTTCAGACTGAGAAAGATGAGGAACTATGTGATTGCTTAAAACTGATGCATACCTTTCTCCAGTCATTGTTTGTCGGGATATGTCATACGACAAAACACCATCCTTGGTAAGAGCAGCCCAAACTGTTATACCTGTTGATTTTAATTTCTCTAAGATATGTGGATTTTTTGTGTTATAGTAATGAAAATTATGCCTGTTTACAGTTCCTGTTCGATAAAATGTCGCTTCATCTGAAAATACGATTCCTTCATGCCATTTGCTATCTACGTCAATCTTTTCAATTATTTTCGAACAAAATTCCAATCGTCTGTCAGGATCATCTTCAAGCAGATGGATCATCATCAAGTCCGTGAACTAAATGAGTTTTAAAATGTTTGATTTTCTTCTTTTTGGCATACCTTTGGACAGATGACTTCGGTATCCCTGTAGCAGATTCCACCTTTCTTACTGAATTAGGCGTATTTGGAGATTCCATGAAAGCAGCACATATACGATTTCTTCATTTTCTATGTTGGAGGATCTATGGTATTTTTTTTTGTATTGACCCCGTTTCTAGTAGGATAGTCTTCCACTTACGAATAGATTTCCTTGACGGTGGAACTACACATGGGTACCTTTCCCTAAAACACCTTATTGCTTCATAATCATTTTCAAAGGCAATAGCCCAGGAACAACATTTCACTTTTTGCTCAGTTGAAAACGGCATGGTACATAAGACACTTTACAATGCAACTTAATAACAAATGCCAATGTTTATTACCAAATATTATGTTCATTGTTGTGGATACACGCAGTCAGCTGATAGATTTAAAATAGTCTAAACAGCTGTAGCTGTTCCTATTCTAAATAAAAGTAGGTTTACCCTTAAAATACGATTGCTGATTTTGTAGTTTTTTGTTTTTCCGCCATTTTGTTTAGATCAGTCAGAATTAACTGATACTCAGGGGTATTTCTTTTACATATGTGTTAGTCACGACTGTAGAATTTCAAGTCTGTTATTATTATTCAAAAATAGGGACCTCTTCGTGGGACACCCGGTATATGACTTCTATTTTATCACAAACAGTTGTTGAAAATTTGTGAAAACAATGTAGCGTTGCACAGCGAGTCGTTATGGCAACAATGTAATTGATATGGGCTCTGAAAAGTAATTTGCTCCTCAAATAGTTATAAAGCCGCTCCCCAAAATAAATCACAAATAGGAAAATTTGTGTCCTGGGCTTTTTAGACTCGTCTACCCATGTACTATCTAAATCCAAAGGGGCGCATTGGTTGCCAGATGTGAAATATTTTTCAGCTATCCCACCCCACTACTTTTATTTTATTTTACGTTTTGATCGCTTTAGGGCTATAAGGTCAAGTAAAAGGTCTCCTATATTTATTAGAATTAGACAACCCCCCCCCCCCCCCCCAACTAAGTTTCATCCTAGTACGAGAAATCTCAACAAATTGTTACTTCCGTTCAGAAAAACATGCGTCCGGTTGTTGGATTTTTTGACTAACGAACCCGTCCGAGCGACTTAGAAAACCAACGTGTGTACCAAATTTGTACTTAATCGCAGGGCCAGCCCTGCTTAATCGGCCGTAAAATGCGGTCGTTAGAGTGCGAATACATGGTGTCAAGCCCCGACTGTCCGAAACTTTACTGGGTTATTTGTCAGCTAAAAATAAGCAAATAATACAATTTAACACGTGTCCTATCTAGCTCTGTTTTCTGTCTGTCCGTCAGTATATAATTTTTTTACAAATACGTTAATATCTCAGAAACGTCTTAAGATATAATCCTGAAACTCGGTATGAATATTCATCTACATAGGGTATATTTTATTTAAAAATTTGTTTTCCTGCAATAATCATTCAAAATGGCGGCAGTTGAAAATTTCCAATGTCAAATATGTAGAAAACTATATACTAGTAGTTATGTGAACAGTAGTCCTCGCTCGTTGAAATAACAAATGTGGTTTTAAGCTTAGGTTAAAAATAGTGTGCTAGTAAGGAAGAAAGCAGATGGTTTAGCCAGTGAATAATTATTTTGCAATTCCCACGATTCAGGGGTTTCTAGTTCTCGTTTTTTTGAGCTTTAACTGTTAAACATTTTCTTTTAGGGGGCATTGTGTTTTATGTAGGTTAATAATGCATAACGGTGCTACAAATATCGCGTTATTGAGGGAAAACATAGAATTAAATATTTACATACTTAAATAACTAAAACTTGACAATGTATTTTCATTCCATATCATATTCCAATATTAGAAATAATGAAAACAAACGATGTTAAAGCGTCGTGATAGTGATCTCAACCCATGTACCAACACTTCCCACGCTGTCCAAGTGTGAGACATTTTTTTGTATGTATGTCCTCTATAGCCACGAGGTTTCATTTGTTTCGTCTCATTTTGTAATTCAAGTAAAGCTAAGTCAAATACTTTTATAAAATAATAATTTACAAGTATACAGTTCAATTGTTTGATTTATCCTCTACACTTTCTTTTAATATGTAATTTTTGGGCAAAGGATATATATTGATAAATTACTATTCAAAACAGGCCTAGTTTTGTTAGCAGTCTTTTAGTAGGAACATAAAAACTGGTGTTTTTAAAATAAAAAATTTGAAATTGATAAATATTTTTATACAGTTCTATTTAGAACTAAATTACGAAACTTTTTTACATTTATGAAAAAATTACAAAAAATGTTTACTAATTTTTATGTAGGCCTAAAGTTGAACTTTTTCCTTTCGTTACTGAACATGCTTGTTTCTTGAGCTAATAACTTTGTTAATTTTACTTCAATCATTTTTTTTACTGGCATATATGAATTCTATGAACCTTTAGCTAAAAAAAAGCTATGGAACACTTTTGAATTGGTTTGGATTAAACGTAAAAAAGATGGTTGAAATACAAAAACTTGGACTATTTTAAACAAATTTTAAGTTTGCGGCTATTTTGTGAGCTTACCGTTAGAGATACGGGAAAAAATCAAGAATACAATTTTGTTGAAAATCTAATTTGCTACCCTCAAAATATTATTAGTTTTTAAATTCGACTTACGGTTAAGCCACAAACTGGCTTTGGGAAAAGGCTTACATTAAGAGAAACGGTCTGGCCGCCATTTTTATTTTATTTATGGGGTTAAGAATGAAAAATGGAAAAATCCGTATATATACATGGCCCGGCCTAGGAGTAAGGAACATTCATGCAAAAAATCATCAAAATCGGTCAATACGTTTGGCCGTAATCGTGAGACAGACCACAGACGAAATGCCGAACGGTCGAGTTAAAACGAAGACCTTGCTTCGCTCGGTTAATAAAAAAAAAAAAAAAAAAAAAAAACTGTAATGTAACAACATTTTTAGATTATTGTAAGAACAATCCAACGATATATTGTTTTAAATAATTGAGTCATAAACGAAGGAGAAAACTCAAATTTAGTGGGTCAAATTTAGTGCTATTCGGGAGCTGAAAGTGAAATAGTAATAAAAAGCCCGACATTCGACCACTAAATTTGAGTTTTTTCCGTTGATTATGACTCAATTATTAAATACGATATATCGTTGGATTGGTCTTACATTTTTTTGTAAAATTTATAGTTTTCTAGATATTTAACACGAAACAATTTCAAGAGCCGCCATTTTAAAACGGATTGTTGTATGAAAACAATTTTTTAAATGTACCCTATGTAAATGAATATTCATACCCAGTTTCGGGATCATCTTAAACCGTTTCTGAGATATTAAGGTGTTTGTAAAAATCACATACAGACTGACAGACAGAGAACAGATGGAGATAGGACACATATTGTATTACTGAATTTGCTTGTTTTTAGCTGACAAATAACCAAGCAAGTTAAGTGTCGGACAGTCAAAGCTGGACACTCTGTATAACATTGTTTAATTACACCCCAAAAGTTGTTCTGGGGACAATGATCGGGGCTAATTAATTGACCGCTCCCGACCTTAGGTCTCACCATAAGAGTCATTACCCTTAGGTCAACACTTGCATGACCCAAACAGTAAAATCAAGACTTAAGCATTCACGCGCACGTTGCCAAACTCTAATTCCGCCTGGGGAATTTTTCTTGTCGCCGTTCGAGTTCCATTGTTTGTATTAAATCTTTGTATTTTAACCTTTGATTGGTTTCAGATTAATAAATATTTTCCAATAACATTGTAAATCAGAAACGTCGCGAGGCACTTTTCACCGCAGGTAGTGCCCATATGAGTGGATATCACTTTGGGGGTTTCGTTTTTGAGTTGGGCGCACTAAATATATTTGAGTTGGGTATAAAAGTGTAACAGCTTGTCCTACGTCATAGGCGCATTCTATAGGCGCACCTCGGCGTTATGTTTGATGGCGGGTGAATTGGATTATACCGTCACTCATTTTCTGAAACGCCCTTTTGTGAAACGCTCTATTCCGTCACGCATTTCCTGAAACACTCTATTCCGTAACGCATTTTCTGAAACGCTCTATTCCGCCACGCATTTTCTGAAACGCTCTATTCCGTCAGTTTGAAAAAGTTTTGGTCTTGCCGAGATTCGAACCAGCAGTGTCCATCACCGCAGACTAGCGCCTTAGCCGGTAAGGCCACGAACGCATTGCTAGTTCAGTATATTTGTGTTGGGTATATGAGTGTAACAGATTGTCCTACGTCGTAGCTAGTCTTGTTAATGTTAACACTATGTATAGTTTAATTGGTAATACCTCTGAAATGGACATTCTGCTTCCTCATTTCGTAAAAGTTGTGTTACAAAGTTTTCACTTCTTCCGTATGGTCTTAAGTACACAATTTACATTTTTTAATTATTAAATTCCCACTCGCTTTTCACGGCTAAAGAGATTGTATGCGATGACTAAGTTGAGTATTTTCGCTGGTCAAGTTCAATGCGGCAACACTGGCCAGTGTACGAGGGAAACTGTTTATTAATTAATTAATGGACTCCAACACATCAACGAGTTTCCACACAATGGAGGTGTATAAATGCCGTAGATGTGTTTCTACGCGGATTTAAAACAGGAATTTCCTCTCATAAAAATAACGAAATTCTTTATATAAACGTAGCGATTCCATAGATTAAAACTCGAAACCAAATAATACATGTGCTCGAACCAGTTTTAAAGAAATTGCCGACATACAGTTCATAGAATGACTAGGATATCCGCCTGTGCTCGCTTCGCTCACCCCCGCGGCGAAACAAATTTGAACAGATAACACAGTATTGTATAATAAGATATTTTCATTGAAATGATGATTGGTTAGGACAGAGGCACTTGGTTTGGGTGGAGGGGGTGCGGTATCCTTGATCCTGATACGCAGTAGGGTCAGGTCTTTTGTATGAATGACAGGATTTTTGTATAATAGAGCGATATTAACATAACCTAAAAACGCTGTTGGTTGTTAAACGAAATTAGGAGATTCTAAATTTGCCAAGTAGTTTGATATGGTGATAAACGTAAATGTTTTCAAGAAATATGTGTTGGTTCAGTATATGTCTAACCTAAAGTAGGTTTTTATCCAAATCAGCTGTTTATTTATAATATGTAACAACAGATGTTCAAATTTATAATACAGTAAGCATTTTTCGTTGATTTTTGTTTGTGTTTTTATTTTGTTAACCTAACCTAAAAAAAAGCTGTCGGTTGTGATAAATACTAAACTGATTCTAAATTTTCTAAGTTGGTTGCTATGGTAATGCATGTAAATGCATTCAACAAACATGTTTTCCTAAGCTTGTTATCCGAATCAGCTGTTTTATCTGTTATAAATAATACCTTTAAATTAGAACATACCTTTAAATTTTCGTTTATCCTAAATAGATGAAATAAAACAATAACACACAATCTCACAACAAATACGTTTAATAAATCAAACGCGTTTCAACGACAAAGTCGCCATCCTCAGTGATAAAGCTACAAAATCCAAAGTACAACTGAACCCTAAATAGTTATCCCAAATAGTTTTTGCTCTACGTCGATTCTATGTCAGTCAATCAGTCAGCCAGTCAGGGCAAAGACGCTTATATATATTGAGATATATATATACTAGCTGCCCGATCCGACTTTGCACGGGTAGACAAATCAAAGTTAAATGTATATTAACAACAACATAAAAAAAAATCAATAAATATATTACACTATGGATTTCTTATGGGACTTTTAGTAAATTCGACTCCCCGAACCCCCTAAAATTTCAAATTTTTTAAACCGCTTTCTTAGCCAGCACCTAAGGCCCTAGATGAAGCTACATACAAAATTTCATTCCAATCCGTTTTCAAAAGTTTTAGAAAAATCGTGATTTAGTAACTTTGTATTCCAAACCCCTTAAACTTTCTGAATTTTTAAAACCTTTCTTAGTTAGCACCTATGGCCCTAGAGGAAGCTAGATAACAAATTTCGTTCCAATCCGTTTGGTAGTTTTGGAGAAATCGTGATTTAGTAACTTTGACCCCCAAACCCCCCTAAGATTTCGAATTTTTTTAAAACCTTTCCTAGAGAGCACCAACGTTCCTAGAGGAAGCTACATACCAAATTTCGTTCCAATCCGTTCAGTAGTGTTTGAGATTTCGTGATGAGTCAGTGAGTGAGTGAGTGGTATATGCCTTTTATATAGATATAGATATAGATTATTGTAGCTCGTACATCGCTAAAGATTGCCACGTTGTACTTGAAGTATACTATTGGCTTAATGATTTTTGTGTTACGTTTTTCAAATGTATAGTATATAAATGAGCCTTTTAAAATATAAGATTTACAATAAAAAAAATATTCTTATTTTAAAACAGACAACGGGTTGAAAAAAAAAACATAAAAAAACAGTGTTTTTACCGAACATCCATCCAGAGAAACCTAAAAACCTTATTGAGATGGTTACGGGTTACATTATATTTTGAATACCACAATAGCAGAGGGCTCCGGTCGCTTAGCTGACCAACCGCTGAGGTGACTCGGGCGAAGCAAATGCAAACAGATCAAATAGATTAATGTATACTCTGATATTTTCACGGAAATTGTGATTGATTAGGACAGAGGCCCTTTGATAAAGGTACAATGGTGACTTGGATCCTGAGGCATGTACAGTAGGGTCAGAGTTTTGATTAGGACAGAGGCACTTTTATCAAGGACCAGAGTTTTTTGTAAATTCTTTAAGCAGCTCCTTGTTGAAATAAAAAGTTGCCAAAATAAGTTATACAAACGTCGTAACTATCTTCTGAAAGTCAAAATGTAAACTCTTTTTCAACGGTTGGAATAAGTTATATTTATTCTGGTGTTCGCATACTTTGAAAATTGTTTTGTAATATTTTGAATGTTGCTGAAATTGGTGTTATTTATACAGGGTGGTTATAAAGTCACTCCCCCCCCTTAACTTTTGTGTTTGTTAAAACAAACAAATATCCTTTGGGGAACAATACTAACTTAACTCAAAGTATCTTTTGAAGCAATAGGAAATTTTGAGTGTCCCCTAAAAATGGGGGATTTTGGGGGCAACTCAAAATTTTTAAATGGGAAGTATGGTCATGTGATATATGTAAGACTAGGAAAATGACATAAAGAAAATAAAAATCTGACCACCTGAAAAAAAATTGAATGTGTTGAAATAAATCGACATAAAGTTGCTATATCTCGAAAAGGAAGAGTTTTTTTAAAAAATTTCAAGAGACAAAAAATTTTTATTTCAAAGTCTCATGACATGTCGCATGTTCTCATTAAAACGTTTACGTCGACTCCTACATCTTAGAAAATTAAAAAAAAATTACAAAATTCATTTGGAAGCAATTTTTTAGGTCAAGTACTTTGAAATAAACATTTTTTGTCGCTTGAAAATTCAAAAGATACTTTGGGTTAAGTTAGTATCGTTCCCCAAAGGATATTTGTTTGTTTCAACAAACACAAAAGTTAGGGGGGGGGGGTGAAGTGACTTTATAACCACTCTGTCTATATATATATAATATGAATACACTATTACAGTTCACTTTTTTACTAATTCATTTAGTAAATAGTTTAAGCCTAGGCCATGATTATTTTCGTTAGACGAATTAAAAGTACAATTATGGTGGGAAAACCCATTCTGCCAAGCTTCGTTCTTCAAGTTTTCAGTTTTTTCTCTAGTGGGGGATTTTTTTACTTGACATCCCACACAGGTTTCGACCTAAGGGATTTGGTCTTTTGTGATTTTTTTGATGAATTAAGTAATTCGTGTTCGTATTGTCTTCAGTTGTAACTAGGTTGTTTTTCTTTGCTGTCTATTATTTGTATTTAACATATGGTGGCGTTGTTTCAAATACAGGGTGATCAGGAAGAAGCGGAAAAACTTTCAGGACGTGTTCTACTAGTGAAAATAAAGAAAAAAAAGTTTCTGTTATAAACATAGGTTCGGAAATGCTTCGTTTACCAGATATCCGCCATTTTTTTACAAAATAATTCATATCTAGAGAACTTTTTGACTGATTTTGATTAATTTCAAACTTGGCGTGAAGTTTAATCTAACATTGATCTATCTCAAGAAAAATAATCGATTCTATCCAATGATGCGTTTCAAAATGGCGGCTGTTTGAAAATGTCAAACCTAAATTACTCAAAAACAATACATTTTAACAAAAAAATGTCAAGACATCTTTTTTGTAGCCCTTTTGATTCCTTATCGAATGGTCTCACTGTGAAGGATAATAGTTAAGTTTTGTGTAATAATTTTTTTGTTCAACCCGGTTTGTAAACTCAGCAATATTGTACGTACATTTGCTGTCATTATCTTTAACTTAGCTATTATCCTTCATACGATTGTTTTGACAAATTACACTATCAGATAGGAATCAAAAAAGATATCTTGACATTTTTTGTTAAAATGTACGGTTTTTGAGTTACGTAGATTTGAAGTTTTCAAACAGCAGCCATTTTGAAACGCATCATTGGATAGAATCGATTATTATTCTTGCGATAGATCGTTTTTAGATTAAACTTCGTGCCAAGTTTGAGCTTAATCAGTCAAACCGTTCTCTAGATATGAATTATTTTGTAAAAAACCCAACATGGCTGATATCTGGAAAACTAAGCATTTCTGAAAATATGTTTATAGGCAATTTTTTATTTATTTTCACTAGTATGACACGTCCTAGTTTTCCGTTTTTCCTGGATCATCCTGTACATGTAATGACTAATGAGGAACAAATTTAAAATAATCTATGAGCGGAACAAGCTTGGGTATTGTGCCGAGACACCCACTAGTATTAATCGTTAAGTTTCATTTTGGCAAATTAACGATTTTCTGGAAAAGCTTATTTTGAACACTGGTAAAGATGGTCACTACAGCTGTAAATAAATACATTAAAGCTACTATACAGTTAGAGACTTGCTTACACTTTCCTACAGTTATATTTAGAATTACCGTATTAACGCCTATACTGTACGTAATTATGGCTGATAATTTTTCTCATCATCTGCTTTTTCAGAATCGATGTTTAAGGGTTCAATTAATTTTAAAAATAAGACTAAATATGGCATCGAATAGGTTGGGGTTGGGTGGGGGAGTTTAGGGCGGTGGCCGGGGCGCGCATGTGCAGCCACCCCTACAAGTCAGCTGACTGGTCGAGTCCGACAGAATATTTCGACATGTTGTGCAACATTACGTAGCACAGCAGTGTACTTTA
>JAGFPH010022691.1:0-12424 GCA_018207615.1 Philaenus spumarius | reverse complement strand
GGAGCACCAAAACAAAAAATTCCACTAAAAATATTTTTGGGTTCAGGGAGCACCAACACAGATAATTGCACTAAACAATTTTTTGGGGTTCTGGGAGCACCAAAACAGATAATTCAACTGAAAATTCAAATTCGAACATTTTTACGAAAATAATACTTTCTCCATATACTACGTATAGGGTGGAGAAAGTAAAAATTCAGTCGCATTGCAAATTACTGGTAGTTGTAACCTACACCGACTGGGCTACTAGGCTTTTATATAATCTCTAATATATAAAGATGAGTGTTTCTTTGTTTCTTTGTCCACTAAAGACTCAAAAACTATTTTACTAAACATTTCTCATATAATCCACCTTAATGTCCGGAGTGTTTAGACATTACAATTACTAAAATCTAAGGGGTTGAAATGAGGACGTTATTTCTATACAATAAATAAATATACATTGAACTAACTTCATACAAGCTATAAAACTCAAATTATTCTTAAATGACATAAAAAAAGCATTTCTAATTCGATTATTGAAGTCAAAGGAATGAAATGGAATACCTACCCTTAAAATGTATTAATAATTTTCATACACTTACTTTTTTCTATATGCTTAAAAACTACTCAACTAATATCACTAAAAATTTCACAATTTACACATATTAGTACCAGGATTGTTAAGACAATATGGTCACAACAGTTAAAAAGATTAAAATGGGGTAGCTGCCCCTATACAATAAAAATAAATTACTCTAACTTCCTACAAGCTATAAAGCTTAATTTGTATAATATTATTCTTTAGTGATACAAAAAAACATTTGCGATTCGATTACTTAAGTCAAAGTAATGAAATGGTAGACTTATAACTAGAATACCCTTAAAATTAAGTACTAATTCGAATGGAAAAGCTACCCATATAAAATAAATTACATTAGCATTAAACGCCCATATTATGATTAATACGCGTTCTACCGCCCGCCCTAATCATAAGAATCTTGTTTTAATAACAAGTAACGTCAAAATTAATTTTTCGATACTCTCACTGAATCGTGATTGTTAATTTAATCTAAGTATATATGTATGTACTTGAATCAAGCAATAGCGAAGCATTGCCGGGTCCACTTAGTCTATACTAATATTATAAAGAGATAAGATTTGTTTGTTTGGGGGGGGGGGTAATCTCTGGAACTACTGAACCGATTGAAAAAATAGTTTTACTAATAAAAAGCTACACTATCCCTGAGTAACATAAGCTAGAATTAATTTTGATTTAAGAGTTGAAACAACCCCTAAAACAATAAATATTAATCGTTATACTTTCATTAAAACTAGAGAGCTGAAATGTTGTACAATTCTTATTTCTTACAAGATACATATAAAAACTATCATATAAGTTATTTACATTTTGTCGCGTGCTACTAAGGGGTGAAAATGTAGTAACAACCCATATAAAAAATGCTGATTGTTATACTTTCATTAAAGCTAGAGAACTGAAAATTTGACACTTATTAATTTTAAGTGTTTTATAGGAAATACAACAAATAATAACACACGCAATTTAAATGGTTACGTCTAATGGGTGATCTGGGGGGTAACAGCACCTTTACAATACAAATAAATTGGTAGACTTCCCATGATTGACATCTTTGTTTCTTAAGTGTTAATCGGTTTGAATTTCTTTATAGCGGAGGTTGGCGAGCGAAGCGAGCAGAGGGCGGAGCCCTCTAGCACTTCATAATTTGAAATAATGATGCTATTAATACTAAAAAAATTATTTTATTAGCTGAAGGACCCTGTAGTAGAAATAATAACAACAATCAAAAACTGTTCAAATTAAAAAAGTACGTTTAAAGCTAATATTTCTAAATGTCGGAAAAATTTCACAATTGTTATTTAAATATTCAAACAAATTTTGATATTACCAACTAAAGGAAAAAATATAATATATAACACCAGATTTTTGACTTATAGTACAGTAAGCCTTTTGTTTGCTTTTACCTAATCTAAAAAAACTGTTAGTTGTGAAAAATAATTACCTGGTTCTAAATTTGCCAAGTTGGTTGCTATGCTAATAAATGTAGCCTAAATGCTTTCAATAAACGAGTTTTGGTTCATTGTAGGCCTAACCTAAAATTACATCAAGTTTTGTACCCAAATCAGCTGCTTTATTTATAATATGTAACAACATATATGCAGGCGCGGATCCAGGGGGGGGGGGCAAGGGGGTCACCCCCCCCCCCCCCGAACTCCGAAACAAAAATTTTACGTGTCTTATTACGTTCTGATTTCTACCAGAAAAACGCGAGAATGACGCGTAGAAAAATCGATCGGGAAAAAAATGTTGCAGTCCCAAGTTTGTTTTTTGCGTATTGAAGTTGAATCGGATGGTTCACCTTTCTGCCGATGTATTGCGCACGTCTCGCCTTTTGCTTCGTTTTCGGCTTTCTAAGTAACTTATCTATTAAAATATCTGGTCTATGGTTTCCTTAGCTCTTTTAGCAAGTTGTTTACTTCAAAAACAGATCAAATTTTCTAATTTGTTGGTGTATTTTAGTTGTATTTTTGTTTCATATTTTATTGAGAAATAGTTTTGAACGAATATAAAACGAACTTCAAAAATAACTTCTTTCTAAAAAAAAATAAATAAAAATAGAATACATCAACAGATAAGCTCCCTGTTTATTCTGGCACAGTTGTTCACGAACATACAGGCGATAGGCGTATGTTTACGTACCTTAATAAAATGAAGAAATAAATGAGTTTTATTTTTAATGTTTTCTCCAAAATAAAAAATCCTTTTGTTCAGCATTTACTTTACGTAATTCTAAAAAGGGAATAATGAACAATGAAGGATAGTAACAAATAATAAAATCACTAAAAATCTATCCGCCAATAATTCCGCAATTAATAAATAAACATATTATATTGTAGGCTTGTAGGCCTACGCACGTTTTGATTTGTGAATAAAATTGAAATCTGAAATAGATTTGTTGAATTTCATTAAAGTTAAAAGTATTGTATGGTGAACAAATATTGTTCTCACTCACAATAATATGGTTATAGGCCTAAGTGATAAGTTACATCGTCACATCATCTGTGACTTCTATTTTCTTTTTCTTACTCGTTTCGGGGCTTATGTCTAAAAATCAGAGCTTCACTCATTAGAGGTCGTCAAAAAAGTAATGTTTTTTTCGTAAATTTGTAATATTTTTACATATTTTTTACAAGTGAGAGTAAGATCTCAAGCAAACAATCAAAATTACTCTGTACAAAGGCCGATGCCAAACCAAAGTTTTTAAACATCAGTAAATACAAAAAATGAAGAATTTAACAAGTAAGTAAAACATTGTTGACAACCAGAATATTTCCATTCAAATTGCGTTAAATTCCATTTAATTTTGCGTTAACATATTTTTAATTTTCTGGGGACCCCCAAAACCTGCTTATAGTTATTTTGCACACCTAGGAACAGGGGTTTACAGGTACCGGAACGCACCGGAATGCCGTTCCGGTACTGCTTTTTATTAATTTTTGTTTTAACGTTGCACTGGACCATTCACACCCTCAATCACACTCATTCAACCTCGTTTCAGAATTTTACGTCCGCCAATCGCCAATCGAAAAGTCTTCAAGATAGCACCACACTACAGTTATGTTTATGCGAGCCAACTATAATAAAGTCTCAGCTAAAGTACACATTGTCCCTCAGCTCGGAATCGAGATGGAACAATTTGGGAGCACCACACACCCTTCTGTCAACCTCGTGGCATGCCATTGATGTTCGGCGAGCGCTGCGAACGATTGCAAATAAGAGACAGATGATTCAGAGTCGAAGTGGCCGAAAAGTTTAAAAAGCAGCGACGCTTAAATTTTTATATTATTACCTTCTTCTGAATGTGAAAAGGTTTATAACATATTGATGAGCTTATTGTAATCAAAATAATACCAAACATGATATAATTTGGACCACATTTAGTGATTAATACTTATCGAATAACTCATTTAATTTCACTATTAATTAATTAAAAAATAAATATCCCACATGAGATAACAACACGGAATACATACAAATACTGACAAGCGCCATCACAAATACAAGGTTGAAAGGCGCCCCGAAAGAGGAAAATATTTCAATTTAGGTAACTGAACACATTTAGCAGGTTGTCTGATTGCGTTGACTGAAAACAGTGACATGTGATTGCACCTGAACTCGTGCGCGCTTGCGCCCGGTACAAGCTACCTTTCGCGAACTGTCAAAAACTAAAAAGAACCTGGTCGCATTGACGTTGACATTGTGATATTGTTTAGTTTTGTGAGTTTTGAGCGTCGTTAGAATAATTCACTAACAAGCGCCTGTGTTGTGTTCTCGTGATACGCTTGTGTTTAATTGTTTTTGAATAAGAAAAATCATTTCTTGATTACATAAAATGTGTTTAGGTTTACAGTCTTTTGTCGAGGATTTAAATTTCTGATAAAGGCTATTGACTAAAAATGAGAGACATTTTACCACGTTTTTGCTTAAAATAGTATGTGTCTCTCAAAATTGCTTAATGCTATATACAAGTACAAAAATAGTAACTTGTAAACATTCCTCCCCCCCTTCCGTCACACCCGACAGCGTTCCGGTACCGGAAAAATTACGAGTAAACCCCTTCCCAGGAAGTGGTATCCCCCCCCCCCCCCCCCCCGAGATGAGGTCCTGGATCCGCCACTGCATATATTTTTATTTATTTTATTTATTACTTTCCTTGTACAAAGAATTGATAATTGGTAACACAACTTATTGCCAGTTATAATAAAATAAATAATAATAAGAAACTTAAAACAACATATTAACTTCAAATAAGTCAAATAGAACTTAAATACTATTATAAAATAATTTTAACACTATTACAAACGATACAACTAAACATGAAATCATAAAATTACTCTTCTAGTGCAAGGAAAGTGTAGGCACTTCTTTTAGGCTTTACTAAGCCTGTTTAGAAGCTACCCTCATTGAAAAAAAGAAACTTAAATAACACTTATCAGACATCGATTAAATAAAGAGACAAAGGGCGGTGAAAACTAATAACAATATATATGTTTAGACTGATTATAATACAGTAAACATTTTTCGTTGATTTTCGTTTGTGTTTGCTTTTAGTTTGTTAAACTAACTTCAAATAAATGGTACCAGAAACTGGCTCATACTTTCTCACAAACATATTTAAATTATTAAACAGATTCAATGTGACATCATAATTGTATTAACGTAGGAGAGGGGATACATTAAAGTAGGAGAGTAACTAATAAATATTATTATTATTAGCTAGAGAGAAACTATTCTATCGATTTGAACAAATTTGCATCAAACATGTCAGTTAGGCATGTATAGATGCACGAAAAAAAGTTTTGAAAATTTTTCAAAAACAACCCCATTTTAGGCCAAAATACCAACAAAAGTCAGATATTATTATTAGCTAAACGAGAATTTTTAGAAAGACGCAGATTTTTTTGTAGGGTACATTCAGGGCTACAAATAAGCCAAATTTTATCAAAATCGTTAGAGCCGTTTTTTTTACAAAAAAGTAATAACAGATTTTTTGGAGGTTTCTTGGCCAAAAAGGGGATTGTTTTTCAAACCTTTTTTTCGTGCATCTATACAAGTCTAAATGACATGTTTAGTGCAAATTTATTCGAAATCAATCTAATAGTTTTCTCTCTAGCTTTGTATACATACAGACAGACATTTTGTAAAAACCACTTTTTCGGACTCAGGGGATCCCAAAACTGATATTTCTACAAAAATCTCAACATCGATTTTTTTGCGATCACTATACTTTCTCTATATTATAGTATAGTGAGAAAGTAAACCGTTGATTGTGAATAATTATAATAAACTGATTCTAAATTTACTAAGTTGGTTGTTATGATAATAAATGTAAACAAACATGTGTTGCTAAGCTTTTGATCCGAACAGATGCTTTATTTGATTATAGGGTTGGGAGAACCGCCGAATGTTCACTATTTTAACGTTTTAAGGTACAAATTTTGCAAAATCCTTTCTTAGTGTGCGTCTATAACCCAATAAGAATATCTAAATTTTCGTATTTGTATCTTTAGTAGGTTTTTCTCTACGTTGATTATATGTCAATCAGTCAGTCAATCATTCAGTCATGACTAACTGGCCCGATCCGGCTTTGCACGGATAGACAAATCAAAGTTAAATGTATATTAACCAAATAAATATATCAATAAATATATTAGATTATGTATGTCTTATGGCGATGATAACCACAAAGGTTTTTCGCCTATACAAAAAAATCTAATGGGGATTTTTAGTAACTTTCACCTCCCCAACCCCCCCCCCTTTACATTTCTATTTTTTGAAAACCTTTCTTAGCGAGCACCCTACGGCCCTAGAGGAAGTTACATATCAAATTTCATTCCAATCCGTTCGGTAGTTTTGAAGACATCGTGATTTAATAACTTTGATCCCCCAAACCCCCCTAAAATTTTGAATTTTTTTAAACCCTTTCTTAGCGAGCGCCTATGGCCCTAGGAGGAAGCTACATACCCAATTTCATTCCAATCTGTTCGGTAATTTTGGAGAAATCGTGATTTAGTCATTTTTACCCCCAAACCCCCCTAAAATTTCCAATTTTTTAAAACCCTTTTTTAGTGAACACTTATGGCAGTAGAGGAAGCTACATACCAAATTTCATTTCAATCCGTTCGGTAGTTTTTGAGAAATCGTGATGAGTGAGTCAGTGAGTGAGTGAGTGAGTGGTATTTCGCTTATATATATATATATATAGATAGAGAGAGATTATAAGATGTGAGCGCTAAGTTAATGTCGGTTTAAACTAATTTTATTAATTTATAATAATAATAAACCTAATTAAACTAATCTAGAATTTGTAGCCTAAGTACATTTTCATAATTGTAGGCCTACCATAATGCCTGATCTAAACTTTGCTTTTATTTACACCCTAACAAAATGTGCGCAGATGGAAGTGCCACTCCCAGTTAGTTGAGTTAGTAGCCACAGGTCAAAATTTATCCGAGAAGCAGAAAAGTTATGTTCCAGATTTTTTCCCACATGAAGTAATTTTTTTAAACAAACTACTAAAATAACTTAATAAAAAAACTTAATTTTCAAAAGTTAAATTTCTAAAATGACACCACTGCATCAGAGCCTTAAAACAGGAACAAACAAAACTAAGATAAAAACGAATTGATCTTCTGTCCTTGAAAACAACTGATTTTTCCTTCAGCAGGGCGGTCAGCTGAGAACGTAGTCATGCTCTGATTGGAGAACCTTAGTTAACGATTTTCCACAGACAGACTGGCGTATATATATGGCCGCCAGCTCCGTAAAACTTCAGTCTGTTCTTGTGTCTACATCTGCAACCTACAACGTTTAACAATGCCTTCTCCTGGATGTGAATCTTGCAAAGGTAGGCCTAGTTCAATAATATAATTAACTGTGTTAGTAAATTTATAAAATAATAGTTTAACTATCTGTTGTAATTGAAGTAGGTTAGTAAAAATCAATATTTTAAAAAATAAACTATGGAGTAGGGTCAAAACATAAAGTAGGCTACCATAGGCAAACTGTTTTTAAACTACAGTCTGCATAATGAAACTAATAAAACTAATGTTTTATTCGTCCATAAAACTAATGTTTACACATTTAAAGCTGACGTTTTCCAATCCAGATAAGTAGTTTATTTCTTAGGCGTACTCTTAAAAGCTCCAGTAAAATTGATTTTCGCTTTTTTCAATTTCGGATTTTAAAATTATATTTCATCAGTTAGAATTAATATTAATTTAAAGGTGAAATGTTAATTTCACATTCGCTTATTCTTTAAAATGAACAGTACTAAATGGTTCCTACGCCTTTATTGCAATCAATAAATTATTAACTACCGATAACAAGATTCAATTTGTCACGTTTTTAGAAAATCGATCCAAAACTGCTTATAAAAAATGTGTTTAAATAGATTGCAATGATCATCACCGGTTTAAGAATTGTCAGTTAAAAATGCGTAAAAAAGTATAATTTAGACTTTTCGTAGACTATTGGTATAGTAGGCCTATTTAACTAATAATTCAGTCGTGATTGTATTGTAATTTTATTATAAACTTCAGCTAAAAAAGAAATTATGATTTGTTTATTAATATTTTAAAATGTAATTTTATTATTAATTCTGACAGATAAAGTACGTTTTGTACACAATCAGTTAAATCATATTTTTGGTCTAAATGTCTTTTCAACTGCAAATATGGGTTTTGAAATAAAACATCATTCGATCAATACTCGCTAACTAAGACGTAAATTTAGACTATTACTTTTGTTTTGGTCAAATTAATAAGCCTAAATGTTGTTTTGTATTTAAGTAACATTGTTTTTTGCGACATTTTGAGCACTAAGAAAACATTTTATATTCTCTCAGTAAATTACCAAGGACATTTTGAAATCGAATATTGTAATTTACGTCAATTTTGATTTTGAATAATGGTGAAAAAATGAAACGCTGAAACCTGACCAATGGTTTATTTCATTTAGCTAATTCACATCATATCAATATAGTTGTAGCGTATTATGCAATTACAGGCAAAAATAAGTCCACACAAATTTCAAATTTAATGTTAAGTTAATAAGCAAATTCTGTAAGTCCATGTACGTTTAATAATAATATTCTTCTTCTCGGAGTACTTGAACTTTCTGGCAACAGATGGTAGCACTATATGGACAACAACGTTACAATATCGTCTGCAACAATGAAACTCATTTTGCTACCGAAGCACGATGTAAACAGAGTCAGACAGGAACTTGTATTGTTTATTCAATGAAACACCATAATATTTTAAAATAATAATTAACAAGTATCAAACTACGTAAAAATAAACAACATTCTTGTTGAATAAAATGGAATTTATACACTAATTTCAAAACACCACAATGTAGGACCCAAATAAAAATGTGTGTAATAATAAAACCAATTTGATGATACCTTTAATTTTTAATAATTTTTAGATAAACCTATAATGGTCAACGCTGTGTTGTAAAGTAATTGGAGATAGCTTTAAAATATTAGTGTTTGGGTCTTCTTAAATGGTCCAGTATGGATTTTTACTATTTATTCAGATTTGGTTATTATTATTTTTAATTTCACAATAGTTACTTTAGCTTAAGGGCATTAGTTTTTGGCTATATGCCTAATTATTTTTATTCAATGTGTTTCATTCCTTTAGAAATATAATCTAAATTTACATTTAAACACTAATTTAAATAGAGGTGCATTCAAACTTTTATGTTTGTCTACTATCTTGCCGTCCCCACAATGATTATTGTGTTTTATCCTACTTAATTTCTGAACAATAAAGATATTTCTGAGGCAGTTTGACTTTAATGTTAAGAAACAATCTGCAGTAGCATGCAATTAATCCATACAAGTCACTTAATTTCAATTTTTAGGACTAAATTTGGTAAAACTATACTAATAATGAGTATGCATACATGATTTGACATTTATTCAACAAGTCTATTGTTTATTTTGTTCATTTCTTTACCACCAAACCATATCTGCATTATTGAATTAAAGAGCTCAATTTTCATGGTGCAACAAGGCTTTTGTTACTGGGTTTGGATATAGCTAGTTGCCTAGCCACTGGATCACTGAAATATTTTGTTCTTAAAAAATAACATTGTTTAACACATTCTTGTTGAAACACTATGTTGCCTTGAGAATTTGTTTTTGAAATTTATCATTTAATTAAAAATACCCGGATGAAAATGTTTTTGTTATTTCATATTAAAGACCCTAGTTCATTATTACCTGTGGATGGCAGATGGTGAAAAGGATGTATACAACAAGTTTTGCAGGAATGGATCCTAACACAACTCAAAAACAAATTTTCAAAAAGCAACGGTGTGTTCCAATATAATTTGGTGTTATGCCTTAGCCAACAAAAAGTGGACATGTTTTTCAAGAATAAAGATTAAAGACTCCATTGGCCAAGCAAACTAGCCAGATCTGCAAGTCTATCGAAAAGAATGGTAAGCTTACAGTGAAAATTAAATTCGTTAAATCAATAACACTAGTATGGTTTTCATAGATAAGAATTCGGTTGTTGAATCAATGGCAAATCTTGTGTGTAAACTCATTAAGAATAAAGGAGGGCATATTAAATAGGTACTGCTATTCAAATTGTACAGGTATTTTCAAATTGTACAGGTAAAATTTTATTTTAACTTACTTTTTATTAAATAAAATCGTTAAACAGATTAATTTGAAGGCTACTAAAGCTGCTATTTATCGATGTACTTTAAGAAAAAATATTGCTTTCAAGGAAGCCTTACTATGAATACGCAAGCCTAACTAAGAAGACTAAGTGTGTATTTAATATTATGATGGAATGTTACAGAGACCTGTGGGCCAACTGGCGCAGGAAAGTGTGGATCCGATTGCAAATGTGGCGCCAACTGCACCTGCTGTGCTAAGGATAAGTCAGGTATAACAGTTTTGCTTTATTTCTTTTGGGGAGGGTTTGCCATTATTTGTAAAGGAGGTCATTAATTATATATTTATTTATCTATTCAATATTGGTTTTCTTTGACAAATAGTATTTTTATAAAACAGGGCATACACACAAATTACAACACATTGGAACAATACAAACAAAATAACAAAATACAATTACACAAGTAGCTTAAAAAATAGAGAAAAATATACAACAAATACACAAAATTGAAAAAATAAAATCTCTAAGAATAAGTTTCAATACAGTCAAGGTAGAATATGTTGCAAAAAAAGATCATATCTATCTTAAATAATACGATCGTGACGTACAAACTCATCCACCAGATAATGGAAATTGTATAAGACTGTTTTTAAAAAGTTTGGTGAATTTTTAATGCTTTTACGAAGCTTATTCATGAACCTTAAACCATCTTTAGAGGAAAGTTTACTGTATAAATTTAACCAGTGCTATCTGGCACGATACTCATAAACTTGCATGGTGATGTAGTTGTGTATATCTACATTTTGGGCATGATCACACTTCGATTTAAAAAAAAGCAACACTTCTAGTAATTAATTATGTGATAAAATTTGTCCTAAGTAGTTACAGAAAACTTCCGGTAATCTCCGGCAGTTTTTGCTTTGAATTATTTTACAAACGCTTCATTACTAATAAACATATACATCGTTTAATGAATGTGTTTCATCTTTAATGCTTTAATAATCATTTATACCATTATGAATTTGGTGGCATAAAAATGTGGGCCTTTAAAAACCTCTATTTTAAAAGTTTTAATTTGTTCCTGATCTTCAAATGTATTTATCAAACAATTATCATTTCTATCAAGCTAAACATCTTTATTAAAATCCTATTACTGGATGAGTGAATGTTTGAAGGGACAGACTGCAAAAAAAAACTATTCCTTTACCCTAAAATACAAGAAACTACAAAATTGGAAATAAACATAAAATGATATTCAGTACTACTTTCTATTGGTCCATCTAGTGATCCAATTACTGGTATTAAACGCTACCACAGTTTCGGATTTTTCAAACATCCAACTTCAGGTATCACTCTTGCGAAGTCGTATGAACTTTAAAAGTAAGTGAATCACTATAGTGGACAAATAAAAGATATTTATGAACTTAATACTGTATATTAAATTCAGTGATCTGGGGACTATTGCATAGTAAAAAAAAAGAACATAAATTGGTTGATTTTCAGAACACATAGGTTTTCTACTTTTTACTTTCTCCCCTCTACACATAGTATATGGAGAAAGTATTGTTTTCGTCCAAATTTTCGAATTTGAATTTTTAGTGGAATTATCTGTTTTGGTGCTCATTGAACCCAAACATATTTTTAGTGGAATTATTTGTTTTGGTGCTCCCTGAACCCAAAAAAGTTTTTTTTTTGTCTGTCCGTGTGTCTGTGTGTCAGGATGTGTACAGAGCTGGAGACCATTCCAACGGTTCGATTTTGATGAAATGTGGTATGTAGGTGTAGTTCTGGAATATCTCCAAGTGTTCTTTCATTTCTTCAAATTTTGGATTTTTAAGGGGTTTTACCCCCCAAAAATGGCTAAAAAATGAGAAAAATCAAAATTTATCAAAAACGGCTTTAACAATTTTGATCAAATTTGGCTTATTTGTAGCCCTTAATGTACCCTACCATATGCAAAAAACCGCATCTTTCTAAAAATTCTCGTTTAGGTCATAATAATAATAATGACTGATTTTTGGGAGATTTTAGCCAAAAAAAGAGTTGTTTTTCAAAAAATTTTAAAACCTTTTTTTGTGCAACTATACAGGCCTAATTGCCATGTTTGGTGCAAATTTGTTCGAAATCGATCGAATAGTTTTAATAATAATTATTATTATATAATAATATAATATGGATGTGTGTTACATGCATCTAATATTTTCCA
>JAGFPH010022690.1:1823-12425 GCA_018207615.1 Philaenus spumarius | reverse complement strand
TTGCTAATGCGTTGGGAAATATTTCAGCTCTAAAAGGCAACTGACGCTGTCGTGATGGTCTTGTGGTCGCGGAAATGGTAATTAAATGCACAACTGGTCGCAGACAAAGCGGACGTGTTGTTGGGAGTAATGTTATGTCGCCATTATGGTTGTAGTGCTGGCGAGAATACGACATCTGATGACGAAAGTGACATTTCTATAAACTTACCTCGACACAACTACTGTTTCTGAATTCTCTGTCGATAAATGAAATACTGTTTCTGGTCAAAGACAAAGTTCCTGTGGTATTTCTCACAACCGATATAGTCAACGTATCAATTTGTATAGTATACTAGGGGAAACCCCTGCGTGCTCCGCACGCCAACCCCATTGGAACCTTCTATACACATAATCAAGTTATGTTTTCTTTTTAATAAAGGTGTAGTATTAATAATAACCCCAAAGGCTAAGCTGGTAAATAATGTTAAATGTTCAAATCAAATTATTTCGTATATTTGATAACAGCAGTTATAACAAAGGTTAAAAGAAACAGCTAGGCTCAAGTCTACACTTGTAATAAAAACCTAACCTAAAAGTCATAATAATTCAAAGTTTGAAAACAGCTGTTAATGGAAATATTGGAGCAAACAGCTGTTTTATCTCTCATTTTATTCAATCGGTAGCTATGGTAATAAATGTAAATACTGTTGGTTTATCTGTCTAGGCCTGACCTAAGATTTTTTCCGACTAAATTTACAAATATTGAAACTATTTCAACATGTTTTTATCGAAATTAATTACAGCCTATGTTACTCAGGGATAGTGTAGCTTTTTATTAGTACAATTATTTTCTCAATCGGTTCAGTAGTTCCAGAGATTAACCCCTACATACAAACAAACAAACCAACACATTTTTACCTCTTTATAATATTAGTAGTGGACAAAACTAGTATTTCAAAATAGTCAAATAAGCCTGATAAAATGTAAGTTTGGCATAATATTAATAGCGATGGTGTTTGAATTATGATGTAGTAAGCCTTTATATTTATTTGTGTTTGCTATTAACTAACCTAAAAACAGCTGGTAGGCAAGAATAAATACCTGATTATTAAATTGGCCAATTTGGTTGCTATAGTAATTAATCTAATTGTTTTTATCTGTTATTTTATTCGATTCGTTGCTATGGTAATAAATGTAAATACTGTTGGTTTATCAGGCTAGGCCTAAGATTTTTTCCGACTAAATTTACAAATAAATATTGAAATAAAAAATGTTTTTATCAAAATTAATCATAGATAGTGTAGCTTTTTAGTGGTAAAACTATTTTTTAAATCGGTACAGTAGTTTCAGAGATTACCCCCTACATACAAACAAATAAATTTTACCCATTAATAATGGTATAGATAAAGGCAAAACTGCACAAAATTTTCCATTTCCAAACGTGAAATTCAAAATAATTGCTTCATACAGTACTAGAGAGGGCTTCGTTCACCAACGACTAGGGACTAAGCAAATGCAAACACATTATTGCATACTACGATATGGAAGAAAGACAATTTTCAAGTTATAAAATATGACCAAAATGTGATACGGTGAAGCAGGATTTAAAACTTGTCAGACAGACCTGGTAAAGAATTACATAATTTGTTTTTCTATATAGGCGAAAAACCTGGGTGGTTATCATCGCCTAACATAATTTTTATCGCAGTAGGTGTTTAAATTAAGTTATAGTAAATATTTTTCGTTGTTTCCGTTTCCTATTACGTAAATTAAAAACAAAATTGGTTGTGAAGAATAATTAACTGTTTACAAATTTACCAAGTTGGTTGCTATTGTAATACATGCAAATACTGTACTTTCAAGAAACGTGTTTGGGTTCAGTTTTGGCCCGACCTAAAATTGTGTTGTAAACTGATGTTCGAATTATACAGGGTGTCCCTAAAAACCATAGCAGGATGTACAGGATGGGATTGTATTTATTGAAATAATTAAAAAGGTTCAGTAACATTTTTTCGAATTCAGCTTAGTTAAGTCGCAATCCGCGATTTAGTTTTTTTTACAAAAACTCACTGTAACTCCAGAAATAGATGAGATATCGAGATCAAATTTGGAATAAGTATTTTCATGTTAAGATTTACAAGTGTACCAAACACAAAGAATTTATTTTTATAATTTTCAAAATGGCGGCTGTTACAAATTTTTAAGGTAGGATATCTTGAAAACCGTTAACTTTACAAAAAAATTACAAAAGACAAAATATTTGTATTTTTAACGACACACCAAATGCTTTTTTATCCGTTTCTGTAGGTCAAAGAATAACCGAGTTATCAACAAAAAACTAAAAACATAATTTCTTGGCAATTTTCTACAATAAAGGAAATTAGCATAAAACCATTTTTTTTTTTAATGTTAATAGTTTTAATAAATACGATTGCTCTGAAAATCCATTGCTCTGAAATTCATTAACAATTCAAATGTGGCTCTTAACCATTTCAAAATGATGACTGATAATACGTTTTAACAATGCTAAAAAACATATCAAATGCTAACATTTGATCAAAATAGCAACAAAAGTAACTGCACCAACTGCAATTTTGTATTTTCAGCAGCGATTCTCTATTTATTGAAATTTAAGTAATGTGTTTAACATGGAAATGCCATTTAGATAATTAAGATGAAGTCGAGATCAATAGTTTATGCTTTTTCGAATTTGAGAAACGGTGTTTCCTTGCAGGCTTGTTGGGCGGTTTACCATGCACATATTGAATCTGCGCTGAGGTATGGTAGGCCTATTGTGGTATTGGGGGAGTGCTGTTGGTACACAGAAGGTATTTATATCTAAAAAATTCGAAAAAAATATCTAAGAACTCTTACAGGGATAGGAAGAGAGGGAAGATGTAGGGTCCTTTTTAGAGATTGTAACAGAGAGTTGCCAGGACTTTGTATTTATGAAACTTTGGTCTGGACCTACAAAATTAAAGCAGGCTTTGTGAAAAACGGTTTTGGCCATTGTTATAGTAGCCTACTAGAGCTAATAAATAGCTAAAATACAATTATTAAACTTCCACTACATTTGTTATTGAAATTATTTGAATTAAAGGGTTTACCAATAAATTATTTAAATAAATGTAATAAAAAACTCACCTAATACACTTACAATCTAAACCTAAATTTACAATACATTATATCCACATCACATTAAAGATAAAGATACATACTACAAGTTTTATTTGAATCATTTTTGTGTATTTTAAATAATTTAAAAAATATAGTTAATAAAGTAAATTTATATGCTTTGAGAAACCATTTTTTTGGTGTTTGTTGTTTAATAGCTCCCTTAATATTAACTTTAACGAAAAATATATAAGAACAAAATATGTTTAGTATGTATTAAGGAACAAATATACAAAATATTAATTCGCTACGATGAGTATCAACAAACTTGTAAGCAATCTAGTTAAACTCTGCATTTGTAAGATTCAAGGGGGGTGGAGGGGGAAGCACAAGAGGGGGAGGCGGGGACTTTTGAGAAAATACATGTCCCATAAGGGTCTATCACATATAAAAAAATCAGCTTTCCCCTAATTAGTTGCGACAAATAGCAATGTTTGGCCTTTATTGACTGGGCTATAAAGAAAGTTACAGATTTCCATGTCATCGGCTAAAGCTGTTAGAAAATATTCCACAGTGAATGGGAGTAAAATTGTATAACTGTTTGCCACGAATGTGTAAGACCTTCGTTCTTGCTCGTTTAAAAAATGTTATTAAAGAGCCACTTATAAACAAAGTTTATTATAGTGTAGATGAGTATTTTAATAATCCTCTATGAACTGCGAAGAATGAATCTTATTATTTATTAATCAAAATAGTTATAGTGGTGTAAATGGCGCTGCACCTGTTTTTTCTGAATGTATTTTGTACAATACAAAATATGTCTAAGCCTTTTTCGTTTATTATTAGTCAGTGTTTGATTTTATTTTGTTAAACTAACCTAAAACACTTTTTCTTGTGAAAAATAATAAACCGTTTCTAAATTGTCTAAGTTATGGTAATGAATGTAAACAAACATGTGAACATGAAAAATAAATACTACGTACATTTTAAGGCTACAGCGTGTGTTAAAATCTGTAAAAGTTAGAAGAATCAATTTTATTACGTTAAACAGAGAATGTATGTTTCAATTTTGTTATTATATCGAAATGTCCCCATCGGGTATTAGCTGTGCATTACGGGTGTTTGTAACATTAATCCAAAATGTGTACAAAAGATACTTACTAAATGATAACTCAGACACTCGCGGTTTATTATGTGATTCCTATCTAGCTGGTTCAGATAAGTTTCGGTTGGTTAGACTGACTGAATGAAGTCAATCAACCTCTATCTCGAAATCGAATTCACATTGATTTGTTTCGACCCTTTGCGCTTATTGCGCCCTCACGAGAAACCATCAGTATGTGCGAGTTTACTGGATCGGTAACTTAAAGTAATAACATATTTTGTCTTGTTTGTTGAGCCAAATATCTATCCAACTTGAAAAGAGAAAAACTTTCAAAAATATGTTCATTGATATGAGATTATGTAAAATTATTTAAACTTTTCTTTTTTGCGTAAATACCAGGGGCCCTGCCGCTTCATTCACCAATGGCGAAGCCAAAACAAACTGGTTATTGTGTACTCTGAAATTTTTCACGGAAATAACAATTAATTAGGGCAGAGGCGTTTAAATATAATTCGACCACGCAGCTGACGTGAGTTGAGAAAATGTCAAAAATTACGTTTATAGGTTTACGGTTTAGGGTTTCAACCAACAATTTGGGAAATAGGTCTATTCACGACGGTGCTGAATAGCTGGAAAATGCTTCGCACGCCATTCCGAATATTGGGAGTATCTTCAGCACATAAAGCATTGCGTGATTCGCACGCCCACACCCGTATTGGGAGTATCTTCAATACACAATGCATTGCGTGCTTCGCACGCCAACCCCACGGTGGAGTCCACCACGTGGCTTTGAACCGGTTACTTCTATGGTATTTTACGTTTTGATAGATTTTGGGGGAACCAAGAGAGCTATAAGGTCGCGTAAAAAAACAAAATGTGCAGAATAACATCCTGCATTTATAATTGTAGAAAAAAACTGAAAAACAAATTCATTCTCGTAGGAAAAATCTCAAAAAATAGTTACTTCCTGTCAAAAAATGTGCTTCCGATTGTTGGATTTTTTCGGCTATCGAACTCGTCTGAGCGACGTAGACAACTAACATGTGTACCAATTTTGAACCAAATCGGACTTAAAATGCGGCTACTAGAGTGCGAACACATAATATATAACACACATACAAGGTGTCAAAAAAGTCTGGGTACGGCTTGATATCTCAAAATGTACGATTCTTTGAGATAGAAATAAAAGCAATTATTCACAACCATAAAATAACTACTTTTTGGCGAGTTTGAAATTGTTGTCCGCCATCTTGGTATGAACTTCATTTTTTTAAATGGGAAGGTGGTCATGTGATACATAATTTCTGTGTAGAATTTCAAGAGAAAACCAACGGTGAAATTTTCACATCCATATCTTTAACCGATTAAAAATGGCGGCCAAAAACATCGAAATCGTGTTTTCTGATTTTGCCCCATTTTGCTGTGCTATTTTTTATTAAAATATTAGTTATTTTTCTTTTTCTATTCAGAATTACATAAGCTTTCAAACGATATGCTACACAGCTGTATTTAATTCAATCACTCGAAATCAATTTTGAAAAAATCAAAATGGCTGTAACTAAAATTTTTTAAATACTCCCAAATATCGTTGTGTGGCATATCGTTTGAAAGCTGATATAATTCTGAATCTAAAAAGAAGAAGAATTAATATATATATAAAAAAAAAATAGTACTGCAAAGTGAGGCAAAGTCGGAAAACACGATTTTGTTGTTTTTGGCGGCCATTTTGAATCGGTTAAAGATATGGAAGATATTTCACAGTTGGTTTTCTCTTGAAATTCTACATTGAAATGATGTATCACATCACCACCTTCCCATTTAAAAAAATGAAGTTCATTCCAAGATGGCGGACAAAAATTTCAAACTCACCAAAAAGTGGTTCTTATATAATTGTGAATAACTGCTTTTATTTCTATCTCATAAGACTCGTACATTTTGAGATGTTAAGCCGTACCCAGACTTTTTTGACACCTTGTATATGATTTTTAATGACACCCCAAAACTTGTTCTGGGGACCATGATCGGTGCTCATTTCCTACTTCCGACCTTGGGTCTTACCATAAAGGCCACTGCAATAGCTCATTTTTCCCATGGAAATTCGCTAATAAGTAGGGTAGTGAGGGTAGCGGTGAACTAGGCGTGTACGTAGCTAATATAAGACAGATCGAAATATACACGCACCATCCTCAATAATTCGAATTGGGCTTGAGTTGTAATTTATCGCCATTAATATTTAGAAAAATGTAATTGTGTGCTTAAGACCACGCGGGAGAAGTGTAAACTTTTTAACACAACTTACGAAATGAGGAAGCACAATGTCCTTTTCAGAGGTGTCCAATAAAACTAAACCATTGTGTCATCATTAACGGGTTAAGCCTATGACGTAGGACAATCTGTTACACTTATATACCCGACTCAAATATACTAAACTAGCAATGAGTTCGTGGCCTAACCGGCTAAGTCTATGGTGATGGACTCTGCTGGTTCGAATCTCGGCAAGACCAAAACTTTTTTCAAACCGACGGAATAGAGTGTTTCATAAAATGCGTGACGGTAAAATCAGATTCACTGCCAGCAAACACAGCATAGAGGCCTATGAAGTTTACACTTCAATCATAAATAGTCAACATTTTAAACAAATTTCAATATTATCAACTAAAGGTAACAACATAACACGTAACACCAGCTGTTTGACTTATAATACGGTAAGCCTTTGTTCGGTTTTACTAATCTAAAAAAAACTCCACCTGATTCTATACATGCCTAATTCCTTGCAAACAAACGTGTTTTGGTTCCTTGTCGGGGGGTTTACCCGTAATTTTTCCAGTACCGGAACACTGCCGGAGCTGACCTGAAGTGACGGAAAGGGGAGGTCCAGAAATTTTTTGAAATTTTGAATTTTAAAACCCTACTTTATTTTGGTGAGTTTAAAGGTGCAGAAAACATGCTTACTTTTATAAGAAAAGTACACATGTATGTGTAACTATTTTTGTACTTGTATATAGCACATAGCAAATTTTAGAGATACGTACTATTTTAAGCAAAAACTTGGTAAAATGTATCTTATTTAGTCAATACCCTTTATTAGAAAATACTGTAAACGTAAATACACTTATGTAAATCAAGAAATGACTTTTCTTATACAAAAACAATTAAACACAAGCAAGCTTATCACGAGGACACAACACAGACGTTTGTGAATTATTCTAACGAGATTCAAAAGTCACAAAACTAAGCCACACCACAATGTCAACGTCAAAGCAATCAGCCTCTTTTTAGTTTTTTGACAGTTCGCGAGATGTAGCATGTACCGGGCAACCTGCGAAATCGCTGTGCCGGTGTTCATGTATCTACATTTGAATATTTTCCTCTTTCAGGGCGCCTTTCGATCTTGTATTTATGCTTGTACCATTGTTAGTATGTATTCCGTTTTGTGTTCTCTTTTAGGATAAGTTATTTGTTTTTTAATTTATTAATCTTGAAATTAAATTAGTTATTCGAAAAGTATTAATCACTAGACCTAAATGTGGTCAAAATTACATCATGTTTGGCCTTATTTTGATTACAATAATCCCATCAATATGTTACAAACTTTGTCATTACAAAAAAGTTGGTAATATAAAAGTTTAAGCGACGATGGTTTTTAAACTTTTCGACTGCCTCGACTCCGATTCATCGGTTTCTTATTTGTAGTCGTTCGCAGCGCTAGATCATTAAAGGCGTGCCGCGAAGCTTTAAAAATGTGTCTGGTGCTCCCAAGTTGTCCCATTTCGATCCTGAGCTGAGGGACAATGTGGGAGACTTTACTACAGGCTGCTCGCAAAGTCGCAACGCACTGTAGTGTGGGGATATCTTGAGGTTTTTCAATTGACTTACGTAAAATTTTATACCGAGTGTTATAGATAAAATCATATAGGATGGCGCGTAGGGCGGGTAGTGCGAGTGAGACAGAGTACATATCCCACCACACTTCCCCTCCTAAGTTTAGGCGGGGCATTGTACAGTCAACCATAGTTATGTCGGCTTACAGTATTTACTTTCTGTTATCAGACATTTTAAATAAAACATGTACTAAACACGCTTAAAATACGATTTAAATTAAAGGCTATTTAACTTATAAAGTAGTTTATGATAAATTTACTATAGATATAAGTAAATAGAAAAATAGTATAGGCCTATATTTACATTACATTAAATAATTTACTGTCCAACTCTTCAAGTAGTTTCTTATGAATTTAGCATAGATAAAAAACCCTATATATTTACGTTACATTAAATTATTAACTGTCCCGCTCTTCAATTCAGTTAATTATTATAAATTAACTATAGATATAAGAAAAAGAAAAAAAAAACTATATGTTTACATTAGGCTATTACCTGATAATATTGGTTACGCTTATTTGCAAGCGAAACCAAACATCTGACTGAAAAATGTTTGAAATAAAATATGTAGATGAACTAATTTTCTACAACTTTGCCGCTGGAAGTTTCTTTCTACCCTAAAAATATAAAAAGTTTACGCTTTACTACTTTTTCATGTCTCGATTAAAAAAAATCGAAGTATTTCTTATTGTATACATTCCGACCATTTACTAAACTGGAAGATATTTATACTGTTAGTTGCAACATATCACGCAGATTACAAATATATAAAATTTGTCCTATTTAAATAATCCTAGTACTGTGCAGAAGCTTGTAATTGAAAGCGCGTCCAATACTAAAAATTGCTCGGCGGCCCTCTAATCGATGGATTTGACACAGACTGTATTTTTCTTACAAAACGACAAAGACTGGTGTTGGAGGGAGAAGGGCATTACTGCTTCTGCGCAAACCACGTGCCATCCTAAATGGTACTACCTATAAACGAGTGAAATTGAGGTCCAGTGTAACGTTAATACAAAACGTACAAAAAAATATATAAAAGCCGTTCCGGTACCAGTAAACCCCTTCGTATGCCTAACCTAAAATTATGTTAAGTTTTTATCCAAATCAGCTGTTTTATTTATAATATGCAATAACATATGTTTGAGTTGAATTATTTTCGTAGATTTGTTTGTTTGTTTGTTAATCTAACCTAAAAAATCTGTTTGTTGTGAAGAAAAATAAACTAGTTCTAAATTTGCTAAATTGGTTGCTATGGTAATGAATGTAAACACACGTGTGTTGATAAGCGTTTGATCAGAACAGCTGTTTTATCTGTTATAGGGTAGTAAACCTCGAATGTTCACTATTTTAACACTTTAAAATAATAAATTTTCAAAATCCTTTCTTAGTGTGCGACTATGACCCCATATTATATGAACTTCCATTTAAATTTCCGTGAGTGTATCTTAGTAGTATATGCTCCACGTTGATTCTATGTCAGTCGGTCATAAACCGCTTACAATATATTATATAGACTTCAAAAAACGATTTATACTCCACACATTCATTACAACCATTAATACCCGCAATGCATAGCTGTGGCGGTAAGGTGTACGCTTTTGATTAAAGGGGAACTATTAATAGACATCAACCTGAGGTTGCTCGTTGTGCATGTCTGCCAAATTTAGAACTTTTTATCATTGATCAAAGCAGGTGTACCGACGACAAACGTTCCGCTTTAATACAATTATGATTTCAAGAGTTCATGTATGTCTCGGTTAAAATTACACAAAAATACACACACAGTTGTTACGGTAGGTTTTAGGTAAACATGGCACACAAAACTGGCTCTCTGACTTCACTTTCCAGTACTCACTTTACTATCTACCGCAGTTTATTTGATGCTATTAATTAATTTCTGTATTTTCCAAAATAACGAGATTAACGCGTATCCCATCCACAATTTCTGTATGTTAAGATATACAAGTGAAACTCACAACACAACTTAAAACATTTAAACAACTTCAACGCAGAAATATTTAATTAAAAACTTAGTTATTCTCAGTCGCTTTATGAGCTCTCTTTGCTGCTATCGCACATCAATCTTATTTTTGTAAAGTGTAGTTTCAAAAATAAACTCTATTTTGAACAATGTTATTAGTGTTGTATAATACAAAAATCCAGGCGTGCTTAAGACCACACGGTAGAAGTGTTTGTTAACTTCTATGGCGATATTCTGATTCACACTTCAAAAGTATAGAAAATATTGAATAAAAACACAATTTACGAAATGAGGAAGCCCAATATCGATGTCAGAGGCATTACCCAGTTAACTATTTTAACAGAACTTACGAAAAGAGGAAGCATAGTGTCCATTTCAGATGCATTACCTGGTATCTATTTGAACACAACTTACGAAATGATGAAGCACAACGTCCATTTCAGAGGTATTACCAAGTAAACTATTTTCACACAACTTACGAAATGAGGAAGCACAACGTCCATTTCAGAGGTATTACCAAGTAAACTATTTTAACACA
>JAGFPH010022689.1:0-12425 GCA_018207615.1 Philaenus spumarius | reverse complement strand
AAGTACGAACGGGGTGACCTTGGAGTGCGCTAGAACAAAATTGCTGGCGCACGGGAGATCGCAGATCAAATTCCTCGGCACTTGTTAGCACAAAGTCCGCCAACCCGGCACCAAATCTCCCGTGCGCCAGAACCGGCATTTCCCTAACTACTCCCGTGTATTTCCTTCCCATAGTATAATTATTTACCTAGGTAAACTCTAGAGTTGGCAGTTCTTTCTTAAAAATTTTGAAATAATTAATATAATTTTATCATGCTGGAATAGAAGCGGCGAAGAAAAATATTTACAAAGTAAAAATGTTTTGCTTTTTTTAAACAAAGTCATACATTGTTTATGTTCGTGTAACCGTTTAGTTAGTATCAGCAATTTACAACCATTTGGGTATAAATATACTCTTTGACAGTACGTAAAGGTCTTGGCATAAGTAGATTTGCTAACTGATCTTGTATTGGTTTTAAATTTGTTTACGTAAATACAATACTCCAAAAAAATATTAAAGTTTTTCTACAACGCCTTATACGAAGAAGCCATTTGATGTAGGTTACTTTACTAATTAAAATAATATAACGCTATGCCTAGATAGTCATAGAAGTTGTTACTAGTTAATTGAGTTAATATTTATCGCTTCTTCTTGCAGCATAATATGCATGTACTTACTATATAATATTTACTTTAGATTATAGATATTTACTTCCTATCCTTCGTAATTGGAAACATTGTTTCTTCCTTTAAAATACAGTATAAATATAATACAATTAATCCTATGTAGCGACTCTACATAGTCATTGTATAGTTGGTTTGAAGTGTATAATTTTGTTTACTATTTTCTTTCAAAAATGATACTATGAATTTACCAGGAGGAAAAATATTACCCCATCCATTAGAATTAACTATTATTAGTTAATTATTGCACACAGTTTGCATCTATTTACTTTATTTTATTATTTGTGTTCAAATGTATTGAATTAATATTATTATGGTCTTTTCTCTCTTAAACTTGATTCCATAGATACAAACTCTCAGCCTGCAATTTGTAGAGAAGATACTTGGGATTTTAATAATTGCGTATGTATTAACATTTTAATTTGAGAGGATACGCACAACACTCCTGCTCATTATTTCACATTTGAGAAGGGTTGCGTGACTCTAAATAATGATTTCTTTTAATTGTTGGAAACTCTGAACTTCTCTGATAACACAGTTTTAAGTGTGAAGAAAATGTATAAAAAATAAAAATAAATAAGGTTTATTTATATCCAAACATATATTGTTACCACAAGATTCAATAAGGTGTTATACTGTACTTGTTCAATTAGTCCTATGTGTTAATTGTTTCCTATAGTAAATATTTATTACGTGTCGTAAGTTTGTAAATTTTACACTTAATACTTTATATTTTTCATACAGTATACGAAATTAAAACAGATACTGGCATACATAGTGGCATACTGTCACTGTATTGTAATAATATTATTGAAGTAGACATTAACAAGAAACCACTTGGAAATCTCCTCTTATTTAATTGTGCTGCAAAAGTAATCAAATTGCCTAAAATTGACTGTAGGTGTAGTTTCTATTTAAATTTCAGTAGCTTGTAATTTGTATGCACACTATAGGTATAATGTAATATCTGATTATGTTATTTGTATTAAATTTGATATAAACGACATACCTATGTTTTTATTTGATTGTTTCTAGGCCAAATTACATTGGATTTTTCGTAAACTATGCTTCGTTTTGTGTTTTGTATTATTATTATTATTATTATAAAGTTTATTATTATTTTATTCCGTTTATTAATACCGCAATGTTTCCGTCAATGCAACTTTGAATGAGAATAACAAAGTCGTTTATTGTTTATTAGAAACTGTACTTCCATAGCTTTATTTTGTGAAATTTCACATTAAAATTATGCATCACATATGCACCACTTAGTTTAAGATAATCAAGTTTGATTCTATGAATAGACCAAAAATTCAAACTCAAAGAAGTTATATTTTTTGAAATTTTTAAATCAACATTTTTTCTACCTTTAAATACCTCTAACCTTTTAAAATATAAGGCCGTTCCTATATTTACAATATATATATTTACTCAGTAGATAAAATAAGTATTTATTATTTAAAATATGTTGATATTTAAAAACAGTAAAAGCTGCACGAAACCGATGTTTGTTTGGCGTACAAAATGATATAAAATAAACAGACAAGCCAATCCAATCAAAGATATATACCATTCCACTTTACTATGCCAACTCGCAATATGTCGCTATTCTCTATGTAGGCCAAGAGATATGTCGGTTAACGTGATCTTGTATATAAAAGCTAGAGGTTAATGTATTGACTGCAATGCATTGTAATAAAGTTGCATGTCATATATTTCTACCGTTGTTGGGAACGTATTTCTTTCTTTTTTTTTTGCAGTTACAGTTCTACATATTGTTTTTCGATAGGGTGACAAGTTTTATATACTAAGTAATAATATATAGTTTATGATAATATTACATATTTCCATGTTTTAACGATAAAATTAAATTCAAACTACATCATTCCAGTAATATTTATAAATAATTTAGATAAACATTTCAGTGTAACTAGTGTTCACACGTTTTTTTTTATATATAATTTATGGGGGTTTTAAATTTTAAATAACATTTTTACATTAAACTATTTGAAAATATCTACATTTTATTATTTTGTCATACAGTAAAAACATAAAAAGTACGCGACGAATGCTTTTCATTGAAAACATTAGTAAACATATATTAAACGTTTAAATTTTAAAATAGAATATTATAATGTTTTTCAGAAGTATGCACTTCAGTTTCATAATTTATTTATTGAAAAATTTGAAAACACGTGTGTTTAAGGAAGAATAGTTATTCTATATACCCTAAAAATTATAAATTATCGTTATTCTAAAACTCATAAAAGCTGCTCTAAATAACATGCCCCCCTCTCCCATTACATTATTGTTTCTACTTTAAGATATAAACAGGACCATTAACTATAAACTCATTGTACAAATCACTTTTATATAATACTATTTATGAAACGTAAGGAATATTTTTGTTTGGTTGTGAAAGTACAACTGTAATTTGACTTTGTCTGTAATTGTCTTAGAAATAAAATAACAAAATATATATTGTTAGCTTATGTTAGCTGACTTTAAACACGTCTAAATTAAATTTGGTTTAGTAAAATTTATAAATTTTATTACTTGGGAAATAAAAGCCTAATAATCTATAAAGGTTAATCCAGACAAGAGTAAATAATATTGAAAACTGTATTTTTTTACAAACATATTAATTTAATATCGCCAAAAATATCATCTATACTGTATAAACTAAAATCACCCATGTAGTAAAATATAATTATTGTCCTGCACCATTTCTCTCACACTTGACGTATGCAGCGGTATCTACTAGTACAGCATTTAAAAAATTTTATTCCTGATATTAACAATATATAAGGGCGAATACATTTATTAGATTTAGTTATGTTACTATCACAAGATACTGTGTGCAGAGTATTTCGTTAAAGTACAATTTATGGCTAATCTGTTTGGAGGGCCACCCTTAGAATAGCAGATACGCGAATAAAACTAAACATACTAATTTTATAGAAAATGTATATCATTATTGAAAATAATTTCAACATTAGAGGTTTCATACATCCATTATGAGAGTCTGGTAACTATGTGATGTCAGGTTTTCACAAGTACACTTCAACGTAAACATAATGTATAGTTAATAATAATTCATGTAATCATCAACCACATAGTTTAAAAACAATTACCTACACCATACACAATATTACGACCCTTATCTCATATTATCTTTGATTCAGAATAGTAGTTTAATGACAAAACTACTGAAAAGTTTAATATAGAGTTTAATTTTAAAATACTGCTTGACATCAGACAAATTAAAGCATGCAACGTGTATCGATTCAAAGCGACAGTCTCCTCTTTGACAAAACGGGTAACAATTATTTATGATCATAATATTATGTAGAGTACCAAAGGTAGCACGGTGTAACATATCAGATGATTTTCATTTAGCTGATGAATTTAAGAGGGTAACTGAAATAATTGTTGTGTAATTGTACGATATGTTGGGCAGGGTTATAGAGCGTACAGAAATTTGTTTAAACCAATTATTATAAAGTAAAATTTTTCCAATGTTTAATTCTTGTTATTCATGTCTAAATTTAACAACTCTGTTGTACAATACTATTGTAACAACTCTTATTCCATTTAAAATCCTGTGATTACAATATACATTTTTTTAAATTAAGAATGATATATTGGTGTGTAAAGCCATGAC
Source organism: Philaenus spumarius (assembly GCA_018207615.1). Taxonomy (NCBI): domain Eukaryota; kingdom Metazoa; phylum Arthropoda; class Insecta; order Hemiptera; family Aphrophoridae; genus Philaenus; species Philaenus spumarius. The sequence goes on along the minus strand of JAGFPH010022689.1, from coordinate 8,098 downwards.
TATTTATGTTCTGACTGAACTAGTTCCAATATCTAGTTATTCAAAAAAGTATAATATTTTAATTAGTTTATTACAGTGATTCCCGTTATAAAATTCAAATAAGAGACATTAAAGTACCACTTATTATTGGTGTATTTAATTTGAAGTTATATTTACCATCTGTGCAATATTATTTATGTAATTTTTATAATTTGTGAATTAGTAATATTGAAAAATAATATCTGCAAGTACTTACAAAAATAACTATTTTTTAAAGTAATTCACTAAATTGAAAACAAAACACATGAAATTACTAGTTATACCTCGAATACAAAGTGTAATATGCGATTATTACTATTTAAAATATTAAATATTAAAATTTAAAATAAAAAAGGGCAGACACAAATAAAAAAACACCTATCACAAAGATTTTTATTATTAAATCAAATATATCGAACCACATATATTTTTAAATCAAAATACCTCTTATATATGCATACAAAGCCCTTTCTATACTTAAACATCACCATATAAAAATTGTTTAACCTAATTCACTTAAATATTTGTTAAAAGTCTTCCTTAAATGCATTTTCCTTAGTTAGGAACTCTTACTTAATGAGAAAAAGATATAATATAAAGTTTCAAAATGTTACAGAAACATCTGATTATTGCAAAACGATAAGCATCTTTAAAACCCTCAAAGTGGCAGACTGCAATCTTGACTGCAGTCTCTCGGGAGCAAACGCAACCGGCTCGAACCTTAGCGAGAATTTGCATAATCGATAAGTTAATCCACTTAAAATCATTAATCGTAATAAAACCGGTACCGTTGGAAAGGTAATGAATTAAACTATAATTTTTGTATTTACAACTATTTTGTAGAACGTATATTTACATACGTAATCACTGTTTAAAAGGTTTAATACCCAAATCAGCTGTGATTCACGCGTCAATGAACCCCGTATACTGTCAAGACTTTGTCTGATTTTCAACGGTCTGCAACTCCTCACAGAAGTCATTTATGAAGAAGATCATAACAGCATTGAATTCAGCAGACGATTCTCTTTAAAACTGTGTCTTCAAATCACATGTACTTAGAAAATAGCTGTTCTACAGGATTTACGTTGAAAGCTTGTAATTGTTCATAGATTTGGACAATACGCAAGCCTGTTTAGAATCGATTCTTACAGTCTTATTCGATACATCCCTAAAATGTACAATATATGGTTTTAAAAAGAAAACTTCACAGTTTTTATCTATGTCCAATTCAATACATTTAGATTTCATAGGTTGGTACCAATGAACAACAAACCTTTCAACTCTCAGACTCTGAGAATGTCGACCATCTGTAGTATGATGTTAGTTATTACATTTGTTTTGTTTTGTTTTTTTTGTTTTTTTTGTTATTGCAGTTTATAAAATAGTGTTATATTGTGTTTTAGTTATAAATAAATAAGTGTAGATTGTGTTTGAGTGATATTATGCTTATAACAGTGTTGTAATAAAACGGTAAGTGAAGAAATAAGATTTGAGGTTTTTGAATTTTCATTACAAAATGTAAAGTTAATTGAAACTGGGTAGAATGCTTTCGATTCTACATTTCATTCTCGAATTTTTGGTATAAAAAAACACACATTGTTTGAATTAATAAATGTCTAGGCCTAGTCCCTTTGAAATTAGTCATGATTTGCAAGTTATGTAGTAAAAACATTCAAAGTGTTATTTTGAACTAAACAATTGTGAAATTGAAATATATTTTTAAATATTTCTATTTAGAACTAAATTATAAAACTTTTGTGTATTTTGAAAAAAGTTACAAAAATGTTTTACTATTTTTTTATGTAGGCATAAAGTAGTTTTTTTACTAAGAACATTTTTTTGCTTTCTAAGCTAATAACTTTTACAATTTCAAAAGAAAAACTTTTTAGTGGAATATTTAAATTTGTTGAAGTTTCTTATACAAAAAATCTACGGAACACTTTTGGATTGGGGTTCATTTACTATTTTTGGCGATTTTTTTTAAATATGGTTGCTAAACGCTATAAACGGGCTTTTAAATTTTGGCTTTAACCATGCCAGTTCTAAGGTTTTAATCAGCCGAGCTACGTACTTTAAATAGTCAAACATTTTTAATTGCTCAACTGCACTTTTTAATTAAGGTTATACTTTGTATTTATTTAAAATTGTTTTTAAATTTCAATATTTTTCAACAAATTCTTTTAAAATTTTTATGTAATTTTAATACCAGATAAATACAAATTTCAATAATATTAGTAAAATAATCTGTTAGTATTTCACTTATTCATTGATAAGTTAATTTATCAAATAAGCCTTTATTTAATTTAATAAATTAAATCAATTAAAATAGTTTTTCATTTTACGTGCAATATAATTTGATAAAAATATACATTTTATTTAAAGACCTTAATATTTGTTGAACTCCTTTTATATTAATGAGAAAATATTGTGCCTTGTTTAAGGAATGAAAAAACTATATATTAAGTATTGTTTAAATTATGAGATCAGGTGTTAATGAAAATGAAACTGAGTAATAGAAGATTAGAGGTGTTAGACTAAACATCTTTAAATGGCTGAGCTGTGAACTTTCAAAAGAAAAATACCATTTTTGAAAACTGTATATTGCTAAATTTTATTCAAAATGATTAGAAAAATTTAGTATTTTTCAACCACCTCGTTATATTGGTATACATACGTTATAATAATTATATTGGCATTAACAAGGAACACTATCCAAGTGTACCTCATCGATTTCCTCCATTCTGTGATATGTTGTAGTACATACAAAAATATTCGACACGTGTTTTTTTGTACGTCTTCAACTACAATTTAAGTGGTGAAATCCACACCAAAAGTTCACCCCCAAAATCTTTTTTTTCAATATATCTCAGGCTGTAATTGAGATATTCTTACAAAACAAAATGGAATTTATTTCTAATCGAAAGGAGAATAAAAGCATATGAGTTACACCCTCAGTAGGATCATCACCTATTTATTATAAGGCAAACATATACAGTATATCTTCATACACATTTTTTAATCTAGAAATTACAAAATCGTTCAAAAATATACCCCCATTTTATTAGTAGATTAACCCTTTTTAATGGATGTTTGTTTCAAAAATGCCGGGACACGTTAAGTTTATTTTCTAATTTTATTTATAATGCAATTATTTTTTCTCAAATATAACAAACTTAAAAATTCTTATAACGAAAACAGTGACGAAGAATTACTTCTTTCTTTTATAAAAATAGGGAATGATTCCTTCCGGGGCGTAACCTATATGATTTGATTCCCTTTTCTATTAGAAGTAATTTATATTTTGTTTCTTGAGAATATCTCAATGAGTCAATGACTGCCTGAGATAACGAAAAAACAGATTGTAAGATTAGCTCACCCCCATTATTTTGTTTAAAAAAATCCAAAGGACATCAACTTTTAATCACTGATTCCTACATAAAAAAAATATATTTAAATATTTTTTTACGATTTTGTCATTTCGAGATGAAAAAATGGGTATGAAAATATACGTTTACCCATATAAAATTAGGGGATGATCCAGCCAAGGGTGTAACCTATATTCAATTATTCTCCGTTCGATTAGAAATAATTTCCACTTTGTTTTGTGAGAATATCTCGATTAAAGCCTGAGATATATTGAAAACAACTGATATTGGGGGTGAACTTTATTTGTGGTTTTCATCCCTTAAATCGTCGAGTTAGCACGTACAAAAACACGTGAAGAATATCTTTTTATGTACATATCACTTAATGGAGAAAATCTGAGAGGTACACTTGGATGGAGTTCCCTGTAGTGCACACCATGCACGCGATTTTACTACCTATTCAAATTATACACCTAGATTTATAGTTGGTAAAACTATTATTTATTTATTTCGGGTTTAATATGTTCAAGATACTGCAATGTTTATATCGAAAATTTAACAAATAACTTACTTTACTTAGATATTAAAAACATTTTACTGGCTGTTCTAAGAATGGCAATATTTGTGGTGAATATTTTTGCATCTAAAGACCTTAATAATTTGTTGAACGCCTTCGACATTTGTATTTGCTACTTTTAAGGCATGAGAAAAAGATATATTATCATACAGAAAGTGTTCGTGGTTGGTTACACAACAAAACGGAACTAAACTGCAGTGAATCAGTTTACATGCCGAATTTGCTGCTTTGTTGTGTAAACATTGCACCGTCGAGCGTTTTATTTACTTCAGTATCTCGTTTTCTTACTTCTAGATGGAATAGGTATTTTTAAATATACCGAATTTGGAAAACACTATTATTCTTTTCTTGTTTATTTCAGTTCCATACATTAAGTAAAAGTGATATTAGGAAATTTAAATTTACTAATAAACTTGTTACCAACATGAACCATCAAGAATAATTTTAAAATAAGAAAACTAAACAATTTAAAAGGCCAAGTTAAAAGTTATTATACAAATGCTACCACATAATGTATGTCGGAAATAAATTGTTCACTTTCCTACATAGTCGGAGTCTACTTTACCACACTTATCAGCAATATTAAAACACAAAAGAACCTTTTCACCCATTAAAAGGAATGAAATTATGCATGCATTTTATTAAGACGCAGTATAAACATTCTTACATTTAGGCTACACGATACTGTAGTTATTGATCTTTAGATTTATATGAATTTATAAAAAACGTCGAATTTAACTATGTATATTCAGTAATAACAATATTTTATTTGCACTTTATACATATCTACAAATTAATTTCAAAGGTAAGAAAAACAACAATAAATATGTAACACATTTTTTTTTTATTTTATAATGATATAATTGGTGAGTTTTAGATGCAAATTTAACAATATTCTTATCAATTAGATTATTTATATCACGTTTAGTAAGATTTGTTTTAATTTGACCTTAATGAAATCAAAAGCAACATATCATATGTTGAAACACATACAGAGATTATCGTTGGAAGTAGTTCTAACTAGTATTTCCATTTAGCAATATTTAATTATGAAATTGTTCACCAGATTGTACCATTATACGGAATATGAAACATAATAAACAGTGTAGAAGATCGTTTCATGAAGACTACACAAGATTTATACTCGTTGATAAGAAGCAATGCGATTAAATAGACTGTTCTGAGAGAGTCGAACTTCGTCAGCATTTCAAATTTATATTTATTTATATTTTAGCAACACTCTAGCTTTGGCTGATTTTTTATAGATGATTGAATAGATCAGGCATTATCAAGGCCAAGTTCCCTGTTCATCCGGTTTACCCACTAAACCAACGATGGGAAAATTTTTGTATTAGAGGGCCATAGGAGAAATAAAACTACCTAGGCAATCCAACAAAGTTTATTAAAAAGAAATACATATTATATTCATTATTTTTTGTTGAATGGTGACAAGATTCAATGAATGATTAAAAGAGCATGAATGAATTTGCCATGAATGAGAATTTTACTGTGTTTTTTTAATGTCTTAAAATTGTATTGCAATTTAGGTGAGGTGATTCTCAAAAGTGAGTTCTCATTTTTTGAAGTTCAATTTTAAACACAACATTTCACAGTCTTAGGATGATGCAAACGTTGATTCATGGAATCTCAAATAAGGATACTTGTTTTCGATAACGATTTGTATAATTATAATCTCATGACTTTGAAAAACAACTGCTTCAACTTAGAATTAAACTGTAACTCAGTTAGTTTAAGCTGAAATTCCTTTCTCAACGTTTCGTAGTACAAATTAAATTACATACTGAAAATTTGAGCATATTCAATACTTTTGTAATCTTAAAAACTGTGTTCGAATAAAATTCGTCGTTTATGTCTAGGGCAGACGTATATAGGGTATCTTGATCTATGAAATAATTAAGAAATACCACAGTGTCCTCAGGATATGTTTGCTTAAAAATATCAACAAGACATGTTTTAACCATCATATTTGGTGTCCCATCAACAGTAATATTGCTCAAAGGGTATGGGTAGTTTTAAAGTCGTTAGGATTTTAAATTCTTGAAAAATTACATAACCTTTTAACGTTGCAAGCTGGTCATTGTTCTCTCCTTGGAACTTGAAGATAATATATTGGGAAACAATATATATGTAGGTAAGTTGTTATTCAGAACTGTCACGGGCCGGAGTACCCCACTCTGAATTAATTATGGATCTGGCTCGTTACCGTACTTTGAACATCACTGAACCAAATCCTAACCTAATTTTAGTCTGAAGTTTTTTATGCCACTTGCTCTAAATTATTGCTTTGTCAATTCCATGCAACTTCCATACTTTCGACGGCAATACTTAGGCGTCCAACTACTATAGCATCATATTTTGCCTCTTGTTGATCGTGGATCTTAGTACGGAGTTTGAGATCTTCGCTGCCATCTTCATGTTTTGTCATCATCACTTTATTTATTAAGTTAGTTTTAATCGTCCGGTTTTCCTACGAAACAAGCATTTGCTAACCATGTTGTCTGCCGTAATTTTGTCTCCTACTTTGAAACCGATTTTCCTTCCATGTAACATTCTTAGCGTCTTCCCACGGATCACTACAATAATTGCAAGTTGCTACTTTTATTGCTTTGAATCACGACAGATAACTGCTAAAGAAATCATTTACATAAATTTTTCTTTTTCTCGCCTTATGAACTATTTAACAGTTATTATTGCATTTGTACATGCACTTAAAATTAAATAGACACTCTGACCAGTACAATCGATATGCTGTAGCCTACTTCTGTATTCGTTGCTTCATTAGGTAAACGTATATTCTTGAACAATTTGTAATGTTGAAAGTATTATTGTTAATTCTCAGTGCGCATAGCATCAAGAAGAGCAGTTAGTTGTACCCGCTCAACCCTACTTAAATCTAGCGAGCTGAGATCATAAATACACTTATTATTCTGAATTTGTCTGTTATCATGATTTGGGGCATGGCTGACAGGTACAATTTCTTCCTCCTGATCGTGTAGAAAGTTTGTAGAGTACTTTGCAGAACTTAATATCCAATCTGAATTCGTTGTGTTAACAAAATCCGTTTAATCGGCCTAGGCATAGTTGAGCATGAAGAATACATCCCGTTTGTATTATAACTACCATATTATATAAAAAAAAAATAGATTTAAATGGTTCGTGCAGTTTTAAAATCATTTCTGTAATGTTGAACCTATTCGACCATTACATCGAAAATGTACACTGATTAAACAATTATTTCTCAGAACTCCATCATTGCATACCTCGCATGAAGTTTGTATTTCTTAAATCCATTAAAGATAATTACCATTATTTTGTCAACACTTAGCTAAATAGTTAACATATCCTCAACTAAATATGCAATGTAACTATGGAGACCATAATTTGGCAAACATTGGTAAGTAAAATTGGACCTAAGTAAAAAAAGACATTTACATGTAAGTAGTATCAAGGTAAGGAAATGTTTAACATTTTTAAAATGTTTTAAGTGACCTGGAACAGAACAACTTGCCTTTTAGGAATATTTTATTATATTTATTTAAAAAGGTTTAAAAAATTAATTTTAATTTGTATTAACTGCTGTCTCGTCTCACAGAACGTGCACTATTATTGTTATTATGTATCCTATACATCTGTTTTGTTAGCTATCGTCTCTTTAGTTATCCTAGTAAACACCTAACATTTTGAGTTTTGTACCTAAAAAGTAGTATTTTTGTTTTTTTATATTAACGGTTGTAAGTTTATGTAAATTTGGGGCGACTTTACCATATAAGGTTACTTGTGAGGTTATGACAAGTAAGGCCTTTTGACTTTGATTTTAATTTTGAATTAAATACTTAACTACTAAAACATTATACCTTTTCATTGGTTCTTCAACAGTTTTGGGGGCGTCCACCAGATTCCCGTCAGGAATCAAAATTTCGCTAGGCTCTAGAGGTACTCCAAAGTATTAGGTATAAATAATTACAGAGACTTTTGAGTTTAGAAAATATAGATATAAGTTACGTCTCGTGTTGAGGCGTTTGGATTTTTAAAAAACAAATATTATACTTGTACCTATTTAATAAAAATCATTTTTCTTTATTACAAACAATTTATTATACTTGTAAACTATTTATAA
>JAGFPH010022688.1:0-12425 GCA_018207615.1 Philaenus spumarius | reverse complement strand
TTGATTTTGTTCTTTTTGGCATACCTTTGGACAGATGACTTCGGTATCCCTGTAGCAGATTCCACCTTTCTTACTGAATTAGGCGTATTTGGAGATTCCATGAAAGCAGCACATACGATTTCTTCATTTTCTATGTTGGAGGATCTATGGTATTTTTTTTTGTATTAACCCCGTTTCTAGTAGGATAGTCTTCCACTTACGAATAGATTTCCTTGACGGTGGAACTACACCTGGGTACCTTTCCTTAAAACACCTTATTGCTTCATAATCATTTTCAAAGGCAATAGCCCAAGAACAACATTTCACTTTTTGCTCAGTTGAAAACGGCATGGTACATAAGACACTTTACAATGCAACTTAATAACAAATGCCAATATTTATTACCAAATATGTTCATTTTTGTGGATACACGCAGTCAGCTGATAGATTTAAAATAGTCTAAACAGCTGTAGCTGTTCCTATTCTAAATAAAAGTAGGTTTACCCTTAAAATACGATTGCTGATTTTGTTGTTCTTTTGTTTTTCCGCCATTTTGTTTGGATCAGTCAGAATTAACTGATACTCAAGGGTATTTTTTTACATATGTGTTAGTCACGACCGTAGAATTTCAAGTCTGTAGCGCGCTCTATACGTCTGTCATATCAATTCAAAAATAGGGACCTCTGCGTGGGACACCCGGTATATTACTAGCTTGCCCGATCCGGCTTTGCACGAATAGACAAATCAAAGTTAAATTAAATGTATATTAACAAAAAATATATATACATAAATATATTATACTATGTATTTCTTATGAGGATTTTTAGTAACTTTAACCACCCAAAACCCCCTAAAATTTAGATTTGTTTAACCCTTTCTAGCGAGCATCTATGGCTCTAGGGAAGCTACATACCAAATTTCATTCCAATTCGTTTCGTAATTTTGGAGAAATCGTGATTTAGTAAATTTGACCCTCCCCCCAAACTCCGCCTAAAATTTCGAATTTTTTTAAGACTGCACCTTTCTTTGCTAGCACCCACGGCCATAGCGGAAGCTACATCCCAAAGTTCGTTAAAATCCGTTCAACAGTTTTTGAGATTTCTTGATGAGTCAGTGAGTGAGTGGTATTTGGATTGTATATAGTATATAGATGAGTTTGTTATGGCAGGAAAGCTCAGAGTATCTTCCTATCAACCAATAAATCTGCCTATATTTTATATTCAGTTCTTTTTTATGTTCGTTGACATATTCCTTCTACTTCAGCTTGGTATTGAGGGGTATGCCAAAATACTTCGCAGTATTAGAAGGGGCTAACATTTTGTCATTGATTATAAGCGGTACTGGAACTTGCTTTTTATTGGTAAAATGGATTAACCTAGATTTTTTCTCATTTATTTTCATGCGCCAGCAATTTTCCCATTTATTTACGCCAACTACTGTTCTCTGCAATTTAACCGTTTCCACGTCAGAGTTATGTTATTGTTATTATTAAGTATATCACGAGTAAATATTAAATAAAGGGTTGGCCCAAGGACACTTCCCTGAGGCATTCCTGATGCTTTTTTTAATTCTGAAAACTGATCACACTGTCTAACACGAAAGTACCTATCTGTAATATAATGTCTGTAATTAATCATTTAAAAAAACTGTCGGGGAAGGTCCTGATTAAGTTTATATTTTGTCAGTCCCTCATGCCAAACTCTATCACAAACCTGTGCCACATCAGAAAGGCAGCTGCAAATTCCGCATTTTCTTCAAGCGTTTTCTGAATTACATTAGTAATGCAATGGACTTGATCAATAAATTGTTGAGTGTTTCGCTCTAAATCCTAATTGGTCTGGAGGGATTAGTAACACTTTTACTGAGAAGCAAATAACAGCTGTTTGTATACAAGATACAAATGTTTTATTTAGAATGTGCGCTATATTTTTCAATTTAAAGAATAAATCCTTATTTTAAAAACTAAAGTGCACAATCTCTTGCAGAAGGGTTTAATTAATATATTTATAATCTTATACAAATAAATATTGCATGTAATAAATATTGCATGTATTAACATTTTATTCTTTGTTGTCGTTTTTTTTTTTTTTTATTGGAATACAATATTATAATTTTAACACTAAACAGTTTTGTAACACTATAATGCATTTATCCGGTAATGTTTTATAGAACTGAAATTAAATATCAATTTACAGTGTACCGTAAATTGGCATAAAATACAAAAACAAATCGACTATTAACCAGGAGATACAAGAAAGTACTTTTGACTACAAGTTCTTATTGGATTCAAGTCAGAGGCTTTGCAGTTCGGCAAATTATATTAAAATTTATTTATTTTCAAATAAAGTTTTAAACAATATTGTTGATGTTTCAGTATCCTACCATGAATTTCATAGACAGATAAAGAGACCAACAGACAGAGAAGAAGAAAATGGGTTGGCAACGAATAATGGGAGAAGACTTCACGCACACTTCACCTCGTCTCGGAGGTTCTGCATCTTCTTTACAACACTAATAATTTAGTATGGCAGAATACTTGTTTAAATTATAATACAAACTATTGAATACGTGTGGTTCGACGTTCGAGTATTAATCTATGACACGAACTCTCAATTACTTTTCAATGCATAAATCTTCGTGTTTTATGAGAAAGACACAGGAAACTATACATATGTAAAATGGTTTTAGATTTTAATACTATCTCGTAGCAATAATATATTTTAAATTTGTACAAATCACAAGATGAATATCGACAGTGGTGATTTTAATTGAAATTGTAATAGAATATTTAACCTACCTTAATAATTATGTACGTTATCTTAATTCAGCGAAAACTAGGTGTATGACACTTAGTGTAGCCTATGACCAATTCTCCTCAAAACTTGTTCACCTTTATCATCTTTACGTTTCAGCTTTCTTTTTTAAATAGTTAGTGACCGAAACGTCTGTATCTGATAAACAATTTGTGTACTGATTTGATTTTTATTCTACACTAATCTACCTCACCACAAAACAAGCAGTGAAATTTAAAGTTGTAAATGAACATTCTGTTCTCATTGAAGTTCTGCTACTGACACAAACTGTGTGTCATCGCGAGAAATCGCCATAATTGTTGAAGATGACATAATATATTTTTTTCCATTCTGAATTTACAGTTACACTCTTTAATCCGAAAAATATAGTTGTAATACATCCTTTCGGTACCAACTAGCATAGAAATGGTTTGATTACCTCTTTAAACTGTAACTGTGTTACAAACCCTCGATGTATCATCGCGCATCACTCAAGTCGGGTAAACGTGCAGCATTAGGAACGTAAAAAGCTAAACGGAGTATAGGCATAGTTAAATGACAACGAGACTCAAACTGCTTTCAGTCGATTTCGATAAACTTTCAGATGTGCTTTGAGTTTAAATCGGCCGAGCTCACAATCTTCTCTAACAACTCCCCAACACTCAATCTGTGTTGAGCGAATGAGTAGGAACTAATTTCTTGCACTCATTTTATCTCGTCCGAGTTATTTATTGTAAATGGGAGCGCCCAAAAAGAGTAAATAGTATAGTTAAAAACGGCATGTGACGGGAGGATCAACTACAAATAAAGTTATGAATTGTTTTTAATTTGTAATAATTTACTTACTTATACGCTTCATCAGCAAGGGTTAACCCTTTATGGGTTACTGGTTAGTTAATTGACCAACATGGTTTTGTCCTGGGTGGGCAAGACATTTTTTTTCTAATTTAAAATGTAAATTATATGAGTTGAATTAACTATAAAAATTTAACATAAATAGCTTTTTAAATATTTCTTATCACTACCCGTGTTTGTGATAAGTGGTGGTCAATAAACTCACCAGAGTGCTTAAACTCCACATGTAAGGCATGGTTAGTTCATGAACCACTTTATGATTAAATAATAAACTTTAAAATTGATTTATATTTAATTTATTTTCATTATTAATGAACAGTAAACAAAAAAACAATAGAAACAACTTTGGTAAACACATGGAAAAAATAAATCACATGAATCTTGTATATTTAGAATGATTATTGTATACTTAAAACTACGAGTTACAAAATAAACAGTTACTATACATGACATGTATACTGATAAAACTTAAATAAATCAAATGTACTAGGCTTTTCTAAGTTATTACTAAATGTAAATGCAATAGATCGTTTAGGCTCCCTTCTATATGTGAACGATCTTCTTCAGCATGTGTTGTAGATTCCTCGGAAGAGCTGATGTTTAAAAAAATATCTCTAAAGAGTTTAAGTATATCATATTGTGGTGTATAGCTGGGACCTAGTAAACTATCATCACTATTTAAAATAGTCTTGTATCAATTAATTGGGCCACTTGCCTAGCCCAGAAGACGTAGCAATACTTGCGTGGTCAAATGTAGATGGAAGGTGTTGAAATTCATATTCTTCAGAATGAATCAGAGTACTCACCAATATAGAAGATGTGGTCGAAATTATAGGCTTACCTGAATCTAAAGAAATATTTTAATGGCGGAAATATTTTGCCTAACAATCCAAGCGATTTATTATATGGCGGAAATATTTTGCTTAACAATCCAAGCGATTTAAGACCTTATCACTTTATTAACCACAGACCATTTCAAGGAAAGAAATGTAAACTCTGCCCTATAAAGCGTTAATTTAATTTAATTACAAGTGCAAAACAAAGACGAAGACCAGGAATTTTACCAAGGGCCTTTACCATCCAAGTGCGATAACTTCGACCAACATCATCTAGAGTGATCAGGGTACCTCAGTTGGTAGAGCTTTACCAAGGCACGGTACAGTTCCTGGGTTCAAATCACGGTCTTGGTCTATGTTTTTTTTACTTTTAATTTAATAAAAATTATGAAGTTTGACAAACAAAAATCATTTTATTTTTATAGAAAATAGGCTTTTTTTATTTGGTAAAAATAAACATAAATACAAACAATCACCCTTTTCGAGTACTCAGTTTTTTAAGAATTAAAAAAGATTATTTTTTACGACTGTATTAGGAAAAATTGAATAAAACGGAAAGTTCTTTGCGATTATATTTAATAATTTTTAATGGAAGCTTACATACAAATTCAAGAGTTTTTTTCTGGATTCATTCTACAAATTATGTAGAAGCAAATTCTGAAATTTTTAGCTCATTATGAATTAGTTGGCTATCGTCTTGCTATTACTACTGGGCTATTAGTAGTTCCCTAATTATATGACAAAGTGTCTTCGGAAAAGTTAAATAATTACTGTATTTAACCAATAAAAGCTTTATTTATTCCCCGAACTGAAATGATCAGAAGTAAGTCATTTTATTATTGCAATTAGACATGATGTACAATCAATGACATGCAATTTGCCTCATGTGTAATATGGCTGCCATAACAGTAATGTGATCAATAAAACTGAAATATAGTTATCTGACTTTGTATACGTGACTGCGGACAATGATAAAAGTAATTACTGAGCTAAAACATATTGAGCTGCAATCAATTTAAAAGGAAAGAACACATATCCTTGGTACACAGCTAAATTTTGTTGTTTTGATTATATATATTTATTTGAGTAAATACAATTAATTATTATGGAGGCAAGCAAAGATAAAGGTGTTATAATATAAGATAATAAACTTATAAAGATATAGTTAAGCAGTTACTTTGTTTGTTTATTTAAGTGCTATTTTAAATCTATTTACACTAATTTCCTAAACATTGTTTAAATTTAAAATCAGCTAAATAGTCATGATTTTGACAAGCTAAGAGGTTAAGCTGCGACACTTGAATCAAAAGATTCGTACTTGTAATAAGGATCTATGTCCAATATACATTTATTAGCATGATAAATTTTAAAGAAACATTTAAACATTTTTAAGAAAAATTTATGTTTTCAATAAAAGTCTTATTTAGAAAAATATACCATAATTTTAGGCTATTAATTTGCTGTAGGACTAAAGATAAAGTATGAATATTTAAAATGTTTGGCAATCAGATAATCATAATTTAGTTTTTAAACAACAAAAATTTGTAAGGAATACAATAATATGTCAGCTTAAACAATGTAATGTGTTTTAATTAAATAATCAATGTTCAAATGATAAACACAAATATTAATAAGTTATAATATTGATTAAATTAGTTTAAACACAACAAACGTGTTTTCTCAATGTTTTCTATTCACAAAGCAGAACTGAGTATGTCCCACTCTTATGTAGATAGCTTTGCTTGATATAAATACAGATTTAAATATATACACAAATATTTAATCTAAAAAAATTATATATAAGTCATGTTTGTGTTATTGGTTTTATCTAAAATATAAAATATACTATAAAAGTTATATTCCAACTACCAATGAAATGTAGGGGCCTATGTGTTATTTATACTAAATTAATTTTTTTCTTAATTAACATAATCTTGTATATACAAACAAAAACTATGGTTATAAATACATAAAATAGGTAAATGTTTAGCATAGGTGGTATTACGAGTGAGAGACGTAGATTATTTCATAAAAATAGTTTGTATTGTCTTCGTATACCGTATGATATTAAATTACTACAAGTTGTCTGAAATTTAGGCCTAAACTAACTAGATGGAAGAACACTAGAAGATTTAAAATAGTATACGGATCACATAATAAGAATAAGATAAGGTCATTAGTTTTAAGAAAATAACTTTAAAAGATATTTTATAAAAAATAAACGGTACCAGATAACTGCCACGTACTTTCTCCCAGTTAAAACTGTATACCTTCCCAAGACTAGCATAGGAGGTGGTTATTTAGAATTGCAAAAGTATGAAAATGATACCATGGAAAATATTAGATGCATGTAACACACATCCATATTATATTACTATATTATATTATTATTAGTATTATTATTTAAAATATTCGATATATTTCGAACAAATTTGCACCATACATGTCAATTAGGCCTGTATAGGTGCACGAAAAAAGGTTTTGAACAATTTTGAAAAACAATTCACTTTTTGCCCAAAAATCAGTTATTATTATTATTATTATTATTACCTAAACGATAATTTTTAGAAAGATGCGGTTTTTTGCAAATGGTAGTGTACATTAAGAGCTACAAATAAGCCAAATTGTATCAAAATCATTAAAGCCGTTTTTGAGACATTTGATTTTTCTCGTTTTTTTGCCATTTTTTGGTTGGTAAAACCCTTTAAAAATTGAAAAGTAAAAAAATAAACGCCTGGAGATATTCCAAAACTACAACTACATACCAAATTTCATCAAAATCGGACCGTTGGTATGGTCTCCTGCTCTGTACACATCCTTACGGACACATTGACAGACATCACCAAAAAACCACTTTTTTGGGTTCAGGGAGCACCAAAACAGATAATTCCACTGAAAATCAAATTCGAAAATTTGGAAGAAAACAATACTTTCTCCATATACTACGTATAGGGTGGAGAAAGTAAAAGTACTAGTAAAAAATAATTTAATAGCTGTATGGTTTTGTATTAACACAGTCTCTGATTAAGACTTAGCTTGAAGTAGTTTCAAAATTATAAAGGAAAACTGTCAATATTACATGTGTAATCCGTAAGTTATGTTGCCGTGGAACAAAAAATTCTTATTTACATTTAAGAGTACAACTTTTAAAATGCCAACATGTATAATATTATGTTAATTACAAAACATTAAATAACACAAAATAATAACAACTTTGTACGTTGTTGTAAAACATCGAAATACTTTATTTTTGACATGCGGTTGAATATAACGTAGTTTTTCTTGTCAAAACGATTACGGAAGATACATTGCTGAATCTCTATAACAGACTAAAGTAGAATCTTCAATGGATTAGCAATGTTTTATTTATATTATCGATACAAATTCAAAACAATGTATTAGTTTTTGTAATGGACAAATTTTAGAAAGCAACTATTAGTACTTTTTTCAAAAATTAGTAAAAAACTCTGAAAAATAATTATAATATTTTTGTTCTGTATGGAAACTGTCGGTTAATTGAATAAAATTTGAGAAAGTGGAAAACTCTTGGAAATCTGCTACTATACATCCTTTAAAACATTTGGTTATTATTTCGAATATTGGCAGTATCTTAAATCTCTAGAAATGTATATTGAATAATTTCAAAATGGTAGATAGGTTAAAAACGCTTTTTTTTTAAATCGTGCAAGTTGTAACTACTTAAAAGCGACTACTACTATAACCACAAAGATACTACAAACTACTGCAAAGGGACATTTAAGTTCCTCTTATATCGATGGTAACGGTACAAAAAACTAAGGTTGTACAGTAAAATACACCATTTCCTAAGTGTGAACTACTATACGGAAGCTTAAGTATCTATTCTACCCATGTTACGTCGCGTTAATATTACTTTTTTTTTAAATACTATGTTTTATATTCATTATTAAAATACTATGTTCAGTTTAATTTTTTATCTAAAATAAATTGAATTGAGATCATCATTGTCACAAAAGCCAATTGTGAGAAGTAATGTATTGTAATTCAACGTGTTACACTTTTTACAACAGAATTTACTTATTTTATAAATAACAAAGACAACAAAATTGTATAGAGTTTAAAATAAATATAAACAATTACATATTTCATCAAGAAATAATTACAGTTTGTTGCAATTTTAGATAATTTTAGAACACATCTTGGCCATCAACAACCTGTGATTTGGCTTTCACAGTTTAAATATATTTGAATATATATAAATACGTGCATAGTTGTTTGCTTTCATTTGTAAATTATAACATACAAACAAATTTATCATTATAAGAACT
The DNA here is from genome assembly GCA_018207615.1 of Philaenus spumarius. Taxonomy (NCBI): domain Eukaryota; kingdom Metazoa; phylum Arthropoda; class Insecta; order Hemiptera; family Aphrophoridae; genus Philaenus; species Philaenus spumarius. Next base: position 3,656 of record JAGFPH010022688.1, on the reverse strand, counting down.
AGTAGATGTAATCATCGACCACTATGATTATAAGTAGAATCTTTTTTCAAAAATATATTGCTATTGGTCTTTCGAACTCTAAACACAAAAAAAAAACTCTCCCTCTAGTTTGTGTTTTATTAGAAAAGATAATAAATTGCCTGTTAAAAGACAAGCGTACCACGGGGAGTCTCTTCTACATCTTTTAACAAACTAATAATCTTTTATTTTCCTGCCTTGTTGGACGTACAATAAATTACCTCAGTGGGAGATCGTAGAAGCTCAATATACCAACTCATTTACGTGTAGGATGTTTAGGGTCAGTTTTATGATATTGAAATTAATGCAAACGTTATGTAAATTTTAATATTCACTAGAATAATTAATTGAAATCTGTTAAATACTAATGCAATTTATTAGCAATTATAGTGCAATTACAGTAATATTATGTGGTTGCTGTTAGTCACAAAGTTCAGTCTGATATGTGTCAAATAAACATAAGTAGATTTTGTGAGTACAGTGCATATTTATTAACATTAAAGCAGAAACAAATTGTTTCAAATAAAAGTTGTAAATAGTTATTACGTATTAAAACTTACGTATTTTAATCTAATGTGCACATTGTTTAATACTCACTGGAAATTATAACTGAATATTTTAAATTTAAATATAATTGTACACTGTATACAATTTAATATTTCGCAGTATATTTAATTAATTACTTAATATTAGCTTTAAAACTTAGCTAATAGAATTAATTACTCACGTAAAAATAAATTAAATTTTGCTAAGAAATATCGTTACTCAATTATGTATTGAAAATCGATAAAACGTAAAATTGGAAATACAAAAATGTACATGGATTAGTCCATACGTACGTATTTCAGTAAAGTAATTTAGTTTTACTTCTTTTATGTTCTTACACTAAGTATATATTCACTTTAAGTACAATTCTGTTCAACCGATAACTCATAACAGATATCAAAATATGAAAACATGGAATATGATTAATTCTACTATTTGATTCAACTATGAACACCTACAAAAGTGGGATACATTGTTATGATTGTTTCACTTAAATATAAAATGATGTGCGTAAATACACAATTAAAATTATATTTTTTTGTATTTCTAATAAAACGAGTTTTAAATACGACACATGTTTACTTGAAAATTTATTCATAATGATATTTGTACACTCAGTTGATAAAAACGTTCTATTTTATTTTTTGCTTTCTATTTTGCATATTTACCTTTGTTTTTGGTTTAGAAATGAATTGTTTAACCTATGTAAGTTAGCAGGAGCAATTAGTTTCATAGCATTGAGTTTATCTTAATCGTTAACTTTATTTAATAGTCTTTGTAGTTATGCTCTTGCAAGTGGATAATTTGAAAAGTAGAATGTTGTGATCCGTGGTGTTTGTTGTGGTAGGTTTTATACATACGGGACTTTTTTATTTAATCTTCTATCTTATTTTCCTTACTCAGAGAAAGTTGAGTCGTTTATTAATTTATGTTTTACGTGTAAAATATACATACTTGTTTTTGATAGGCAAATATTTTTTTCAAATTTTCTATTAGTAAAATGTACATTTAAAAAACCCCTTTGGAAACACCAATATAAACCAGCTCTTTGGTATTTCCCGGGTAGTTAAGGGTCTGCTGCCATCTTGAATTTGTATCTCGTAAGTGCAATGATACATTAAAAACCATTTATTTCGTTTATATTAATCATAAAATTGTTTGCAAGGTCTCATTTTAACCACAGTCAAAATGCGCATCTGTTTGCGTTTTACATTTTTTTTTTTTTTAATCCTGTTCATTTATCGTGTAATTTAAAATCCCAAATTTGAACTTTTTCCTTACATAATAACAAATTAATAATTAAAAGTTAATCGCAATTCGGATCCGCAGTTTCATAAAGAATATTTTTTTTAAGAACTTAATTACAAAAGATGGATTTATAAAATGGTTTTAAATGAGGCAATGTCAAAGCGTTCAGCTGCAAGAAATTGCACTGTTTAGAGATACGGCTTAATTGTGAAGCACTGGGGTTGCCGGTTGCTTTCTCTTTCACTGCCGAACCTTAGTAGTTTACTTAATTAGACACATAATATTGAACTCTTTTTTGCTTTACTCAGATACTAATTAATTAACACAATGTATGCTTGTATGTTTCCTGAACGAATTGAAAACAAATATCTTTTTTTGACAGATGATTGTGAAAGATTTGTAATTTGATTATATTTAACTGTGTTCCTAATCCAGTTTTAGCATAAGTAAAGACAAACATCTTTTAAATTTTGTTTAGTTTTGCTGATAAAATAAAGAGAAACAGATGAAACAGATTAACTTTGATGTAGGAGTATAGTAAATACATCTGTATTTAAGTCTACAACTCTTATCTGTTACTATAAATACTAGGGGCTCTGCCACTGGACGCTTCGCGTCCCAACCCCGCCTCGGCCTTCGGCCTCAGATGGCTGCTTCGCTTCGCTCGCAGTTGGAAAATTCGCTTAAGAATCTCGTTAATCTTTGGCTCGTTTTTACATAGGTTTGTTAAATTATGAAACCAGGTTTAATTATATTAACAATAATTACAAGATTAAATTATAACCTGAAATACATGATTTAGAAACGTAAGAGTCCTTAATTATGATTTTAGTCCTAGTTCTACTATCTTCTGCCAACTAAAGTTATGAAACCAGGCCTGAAAAATATAGTAAACATTATTGCAGGATTAACATAACCTCAATACTATATTTCAGAAATGAGCCAGGCCTATATTACAAAATTTACTAGCCTATTCGAATTTATCCATCTTTGCTTGGTTTACCTTTTTTTTCCACAAAATAAATTGTTAAATCAGGTCCAATTTATTCTAATTCCAACGTGCTAAAACAGTATAAATTAGCTTGTTTTTTAACAGTAATTAAAAACTATCCAATGAACAGCTGATAAAACAGTATACATTTGCTTGTTTATAAACAGCTGTTTTGATCGCTTTATTTACTATTTCGTTGTTATTTTGTAACCAACATGGCAACCCATAAGACCCTATGTTAAAAATTGTCAAATTTTAAATTAGATTTTCTAAAAAAAATGCGTTTTTACACGAAATACAACTATATGGGTGTACTTAAAAATCTAAACTATACCTAAATACAAAATTTCTTTGAATTCGTTAGAGCCGTTTTCGAGATCAGCGACAGATACAAAGATAGATACAAGAACTGCTCATTTAAAGTAATAGGATATATTTTTCTGCGAATATTGGTATGAAAATCGATAGTGTATTTCGTAATTTGAGTGTACAATGTTTAAATTAGAACTCATTTCAGAATGTTTGGCAACATTATTATTTCTAACCATATAGACTACTGTCAGTAAATTGTTTTGGGATTTACGCTTGACTTTTTGAGTATTTTAAAATATCGTAATATTTTTACATTTATTCGTAATATTCGTAATATTTTATTTTCATTCTGTAAAAACTTTCTTCTTTATATTTTATTTTTGAAGTATTACTTTGTATTTAATAAATTATATTAGGTTCAGGTAACGATTTGTCTTCAAATTAGTCAAGTTTAACTAAAATTGCCTCATAAAAAATTGTTTAATATTTACTACCTTTCGACAGTTAAACATTTTTAGTACAGAATTACTTTTTTACTTTT
>JAGFPH010022687.1:0-12426 GCA_018207615.1 Philaenus spumarius | reverse complement strand
TATAATTTTATTAACGGTGCATTTTATTTAATCCATATATTATTTAACTAACATAATAAATTATACAAAGGATAAAAATTGATTTTAATATCCGTTAAGATATAGGCTACTAATATTGATTTCTGTTTCAAATAATATTTGTCGAATTTGAAATTCATCGCAATCACGTTTTCTAATTGATCTTTGAACGTAGATAATTTTATTAGAGCTTACATAGCTAATAGAGAAACCTGTACATATTGTTTTTTTTTTTTTTTTTAGGGAAGTACTCAGTAGGCAAATTTAATAAAACATGGAACATCTGCAGCAGCAGGAGAAGAGCATGGGAGAGATACATTTTGTGCCGCAAGGCGTCAGTTTATCTGTAATAAGTCTTATGGTTAGTGTACACCTGCTTGTAATGATATATGTTTTTTTTAAACTTCGTATATTTATTAATACAAACGTTACCATCTGTATCAAAGAGTATACATTCGTCTAAGTTGGCCATAGAAGTGCTTTAATATTTTGAACATGTATACATTATTTTATATTAACAAATGTTGTAAGAATATCGATTTTCCAAATAAAAGTGATTCTTCATCAATTTAGATATGTGGAAGGTAAAACGATTTGATTAGGTGCGTTAAAGGCCCCTTTTAACAATATTTCTGATGATAATTAAATCTATCATTCTATCAACATATAACTCTTTAAATAACTAACAAATTATACATGTAAAAGAACACTTATTTCTTTAAAAGTTATTAATTAAAATTCCTCTATTGGAAAATGATATCAAATCTTAAAATATATTTTTAAACCAATTGTTTTAAAACTGTATTTTATTCTAGAATCTTCATAAATTTAAAAACAAATTCGAAAAAAAATACAACGGAATATTCTGTTTTATGTTTTTTTATGTAATGTACACACAATATGTTAGGTTTCTGCATCGTGCACCGCGTAATATTGTATTACAAATTATCATTTAGTATTATTAGTATTTAGTACGATTGTCATTTTGAAACCATTATTGGCATATATACACCATTATTTTAGTATACTATACAATTTTTAGTACATATATGAACGTTTCATATGTTTTACCAATATTACAAGTAGTTATATTTAATACTCTCAGAAAAAAATCACAATACTAAAAATGTTTGTACTAATACATATAACTATTTGCTTTACATGTAAAAGAAAATATAAATGTTGTAGATTTGTAAACGCTTATTTCGTTTGTATTTTTTCCTAGATGTCTTGATGGTTCTCGTTGGTAGCTATGTATTTGCTGATGAATGTTGTTATTAGGCAAATTTGGATTTGTGTTACTACCGAAATATTACCCAATTTCATTTATTATCACCGTATTAACATCAAACAAGGATTAGATGGTATCAAGGGGGTAACTTCATACGACAGTTTAGAGATGCCCCTGAGGTATTTCTACGCTAAAGCTGTTTCTTCAAATTTTCCCCTTGAGACGTATTTGTCTAATTTGCGAGACAGGTGTTTGGGAATAACCTTCTTTATATACCACACCTAGTTCTCCTTTTTTGTCTTTGTACTATTATCGTTAATAAAGAGTTATTCTAATCTTGCGAATACTTATATTACAGTTAACTAAATGTTAATAGGCTAATTTCTTACTATGTGCAATAGGCGGTAAAACTATAGCACACTTATTGTTGGCATTAAACTATTGCTACAGTAACTATTGTTTAATTGAACAGAATAATAAATTAATGTATGCAATCATCTTTCTGATAGCAGAATAATTTTGAAACAAAAATATTATATTGTTTATTTACTATAGATTTTGAGTATTACCGTTTTGTTGTTCTTTTATTTGGTAGTAGACTTAAATAAATGTACAAAGTTATTCCACTATATACAATTATATATTAAGAATTATCAAGATAAACCTAAAGTGTTTACTTTGAGCTTTGTATACATATATATTTTAAATTCCCTATACTAATAATATTTTCTTAAAACTGCAGGTGATAAAGTCTTGTCCTTAATAACAATGCGTGACGTTTAAAGTACATTTTAGTTCTGTTTTGAAAAGCAACTGATGATTAGACATAATCTTTTATTTAATTCAAATGTACTAATATTACAAATTAAGCAACAATTTAAGATTAAAAGAATAAATAGGGTCATATGTAAACTATTATTTAAACAAAAAAACTAAATAAAGGTTTTAAATAACATAAGAAATTAAAGTTTTCTTCATGGTGTAAAACAAATCTCAATTACATTACTTTTAAAAATTATTATCTTATCTTGAAAATACAAAAATTAGCAATAACTTAATTTAATACTAGGGGCTCTGCCCCTGGACGCTCCGCGTCCCAACCCCGGCTCGGCCTTCGGCCTCAGATGGCTGCTTCGCTTCGCTCGCAGGTGGAAAATTTGATAAAGAATCTCGTTAATCTTTTGCTCGTTTGTACATAGGTGACCGAGCATAAATTAGCTGTTTTATTTGGCAGCTGACTCAAACTCATTAAACATTATCTCCATAAGATTAACATGGGAAATTTGAAGGATTGTATACCGGGGCTCCTTCTCGGGTGAATAGCGGCTGAACGGATGATAATATATAAGACTTGACATATCTGTGAATGATTATGTTCAGTTTTTGATACAAATTAGCTGTTTTATATATAATAGGTTTGTAACAACCAATGTTTGAATTGAATTAAAATATAGTTAGCATTTTTCGTTGATTTTTGTTTGTGTTTGTTATTAGTTTGTCAATGTAACCTCAAAAAGGTAATACTACATTTGATACTGATTTGATCCAAATCAGTTGTTGATCAAAATCAGCTGTTTTTCATACGAACAGCTGTTTTTGTGTCCCTGATAAAATCAAAAGAAATATTTCTTCTTCTTCCTTAAGATTGACCTTCCATAAGATTAACATTGAAACTTTGAGGGCCACTGGGGCGTAGCCCTAATGTCCTAGGACTTCGGTAAATGCTTCATGACATATCTACAGGTAATAAGACACATTTTAAAACAAAAATCATCAAAATCGGTCCATTAGGAGAGGCTGGGCGATTGGAAATAGGTTTTGACAAAATTCTTTTAATATATATAGATTTATAAAATATGTAAGACTAATCCTTCATAACAAGTCATTAGTGTAGTGATTATACACTTTTTGTAGAGCCACGACATTAATAGCATTGCCTTCCTATACAATAATTGCTAGAACTAGTAATTCAATATTGGTTTACTATATGATAAAATTTTGTGAAATTTAATGGTGTTTTTATAAGTAACTTCACAGTTTTGTCTTTAATAGTATATTTGCTTAAAGGAGTTTATTAGAGATCGAAATGTCAATATTGCATGAGTAGGATTTAGATAGTGAGTAAGTGGGTTTTGCTAAGGTACTGTCTACGAAAGTCTGGACAAATTTCCGATACTAAATTGTGCTTTTTATTATTCAGACAATTTTGCCTTGGAATGCAAAACTGTCAGTATATTTTTTTACAGATTAAATTTCCTTATATATATTACATTTTAGATAATCAAAGTTCACAGATATAGCAAATTACAATTCTTTATGGTTTTTAGCTTAAAATCGTTAGTTAAACCAGTACACAAATTTTAAAAAAAAAACTAACACGAAATATTTATAAACATTTTATTATTAAATAATAATTATTGTAATCAAATAGTTTAACAAAACTAAATATATTATACTATCTGTGAAGGTTTATTAGACAGGTATAATAAATTGGTTCAACTTTCTCTTACACAGCTCAGTTAAGGGTTCAGCTATGGTTTGTTTTTCTTATCAGAAAAAACTAACTTTTTATACAAGAAAGTAAAATTTTCTATCCTGATAACTTATCATTTTATTTCTAAAACAACTTAAATAAAACAAATAAAAAATACACGCAAAAGAGATTATACATTAAAATAACTATTTGATTAGTAAATAAAAACTAAAGCTTGATTGTGTTGCTTTAACTAAACAATTGTGCATAACAAATTTGTCAGCTATTTGGTTCTCATTGCAACGTCCTGTCTCTTATTTATCTTGTGAGTAGTGAAAGATCAATCAAAAAACCTTTAAAATTTTGATTCAAGTTAGAAAATATGAGCTTTACACTAATGTAGAATTTCCCTTGTGTTCCAAGTTTAAAAGAGTGTGTCAATTAAACAATAAAATATTTGTTTCAGACAAGTTTGCTTCCATACTATGAGTCAGCCGAGACATTCCACAGTTCCAACACCAATGGTTTCGTTATTATTGTTATAATTAGGTTTGTATATATGCAGCCTTCTGTCACTGCAACCAATTAGACAGTGACTGTTCTCCTTCCAATAACATTAAAACCATGTCTTCACCTTTTGCATCAACACTACCAACCACTTTGTTACTTCAAATATACTTTGTTAAAAATTTTTAACCAGCTGGTTAATTAATACTGAATGTAAGTCATAAGTGTCATTTCTGAAAAATCAAGACTATAAAATAAAATGCTTTACATATTTCTTCAAGTTAAAAGTTAATTCTCTCTCAATACTTTAATAAGTACTATTCGCAAAAAAAAAATACTTAAAGGAAGCATAGACTCAATTATGAATAATTTCAGTATAATAAATTTAGATATAAGACTAGTAATACATTATGTTCATGTATTATTAGAATACGTTTTTGGTTACAACCTACACTACTTTAAATAATAAATTTTTAAATGGATTTTTGGTTTGAATTTGTCTTACAATTTCATTATTTAAAGATGGAATGAGTTATCAAACGCATTTTTTAGAAGACCCTTCTATATTAAAATAGAAGGTCAAACTTCTATCAATATTTAAACCCTGAAATTTTTTAAAATTTTTGATGAAAATCTAGTTTTAAATATGATTTTAAATATGTATACCATTTTTCTACCTAATTCCAAATTGCTTTGCATTATTATTTAAGGTAGAAATTCTAATCAGCTGTTATAATTGATATTTTATTCAGTTGGTTGCTACAATAACGCACATAAAAATTGCCTAAATATAAGTTACAAATTAAAAAACTTAGTTTTATTTGTTATTTTAAAATATTTCAAACACTGTTCAGTTGATATGGTTATACCATTAAGGCGTTATAAACACACAACTAAAAGGTTTCTCTTATTAACCCAATTTCATATATATTCTGTTGTTTTGATAATATATTAAAATAATAAGTTAAAGGTTCTACTCGTTAATAATCAATGTGTTCTTGTAAACATCACTTGAAAAAAAAGGCTGATAATTAATGTTATAGATGAAGCGTAGATGTTATAAACTGTGGTACAACGATTGTAACAATAGTACTTCAATTTACTGAATGAATATCTCCCGTGCCTCAGATGCAGATATGACATTACATGTACTACATGTGTTTTTTTATTTTTATTATTATTATTATAATTTGGAACGTTATACACAATTTTATTTATATAATCTTTTATTTTTACACACACACTTTATTGTTGTAATTTAAAGAAAGTCAGATATCTATCAATCAAATGAAAAAAATTCGAAATGGTCACTGCATAAAACATGTAGTTTCTTTTAAAGTCGAAATTTCAAAGAGTCGTAATGGCTTATAAAACATGAAGTATTGACAAAATGAGTTTAGTTATATTTTTTAAGTTTACCTACTATAAGAAGATACGACAGTGACTATAACATTAAATAAAAGAAATGTTGGTATAGTATCTGAATTTAAAACTTCATAATTAAATTTTGAAGTTTTTATCAATAATAGAACTAATATATATTTCTCACATATACGGGAACTGTTCGTCCCATTCCGTTTAACAAGTACATTGGGGAATAGTACGCTTTAGTTTAGATTTATCTTAATAACTATATAATCAAAAGTTAAAATGCCAACAGTTGTATGTCATGCAAGAGCTGAATAATCTACATTTAGTTATAATGACTTATAAGCATGTATGTAAATGTTTCAACGTTTCTATATGAAGACGTAATATTTAAAGTTTTCCTGAACGTAAAATTAATTAAATTAAACTTTAGCAAACGCAAAGTATAATTAGATTTTATCCAGATTTGTTCAATTATAATTCAAAAGGAACTCATGCAAAGTTACCAAAGGATGAGGAGGATGAGTAGGGTTTATAAAATATTTAAAATATTTCAAACATATTTAGAAATATGCCACATCAAAAAGATTTTTATATGTGGCATATTTGACAATACTACCCATATTTCTAATATACAAAGTACATTAATTTTGTATTATTCATGAATTTGTCTTTGCTATTCAAATTTCATAACGCTCCTTGTATAAAAACATTAAAAGTACATTTCACCAATTTTTTTAGGTAACTACATAAGGAACAAAAACAATAATACAAATAATATGACCCTATTGTATTTACTATATAAAATAAGCATATGTTTAAAATAAAATCATAGTACAAATTTCCTAGGTTTATATTAAATAAAGACATTAAATGTAAAGCTAGTGTTTTATTATATCACCAATCAATTTATTTAATCATTGTTGTACTATGTTATTAACAAAAATATGTACATAAATTGGGATTGTATTAAATTGCAGGTGTTTGCACTGAAATTAAGTGGAAATTTTAGACATATAAACAAATAAAACACAAATAATTGTCAGTGAAAGAATCGACTTCTGTAGTTGATTTTTTACAATCAAGTGCATTAAGAAATTATCAGAAATACCATAATATAAAACAATGTTAAAAATGCATCCTTTATATGAAGGTTATGGATTAATTGCTAAACATTTAATAAAAAAACGTTCGTAATGCAAATATTATAAACCTGCAATTAAACAAATCTATCACAAATAGCAAAACCTTGTATATAGTAGTTTTAGTTTCAAACAAATTTTCAAAACTTATTCATGATAAGAAACCTAGAAGATAGTACCCAAATTGTATTTTGCATTTAAAATAAAACTTAAAAATATCACAATAGTACACTTAAAACTCTTTTATTAAAAATATCCAGAATCATAAAAAAACTGGCTTATTTAGCCTGATTATGTACAGCTCTTTTGAGTATTGCCTTAAACATACGATATGTAATATTAATGTCCTACTCTCTTGGCAGCCCCGTTTAATCACCATGTGTGCGAAAATACAACATTACTAAATAAAAAAATTGGTTGTTGTAAGAAAATATTTTCTAACAATACTTGTAATAAGCATGAGTGTTAAATTTACCGAGTGTTTCCGGAAATGCTTAGCCATTGTTTGATTTTAGTATGTAAATATACATTTACATTAAAATTACGAACCACACTCATGTAATTTCTGTGGTTTATACAATCGCAATTTACTTACAATGGTACATTTTCTCTTTTTCTTCTTTGTGACATTTTGTTGTTTAAACTAAAGACCTCACTAAATCTACAGAACTATAAAACATACCGACAACATTTATATACTAAGTGAATTTAAAACAAACATTATACAAAATGTAAATGTAAACAACACAGTTATAGGTTATAAACAGAAATATTTTGTTTCTCAAGTATCATTAATTTAAATTAAATTAATTGCTTATACTAACAGCTGTCTTAATTAATCTTATTTAAATAAACAGCTAACTTAAGATAAAACACATGTAACATACACTCGATAAAATATGTCTTCCATAAGTTATAAATGAGTAGTTAATTACCTAAATGGGCAGAGCCCTAGTGATTGAGGATAAAACCAATAAATTTTTGACCATCTTGAGAAAAATCCCATATCAATCATCAAAACAAGCCAAGAAATAAAAGCGTGGCTGAGCTCACAAAAAAGTCCTTAATGAATTAAAACTTAATATTACAAGCGAAACTGCGTGCAATAAAAACTTACAAAATCTTTAATACATTAGTTTATAAATATTATTTATTCAACAAAAACTTTTAAAATAAAATGAGTAGGCAGCCTACTTTCGCCCGGGCAAGAGGTACATAATTAGTAACATTTGTTTGTGCGTTTTTTGTGTTTTGTGTTTTCGTGTTCCGTTAAATGTGTTTTACGACTATCTCACTAGTGAGAGAAGTAGTTTTTTTTTAACTGTGTATTTTTATGTGATCTGAATTAATGTGAAAAGAAGATGGGGTAACCCGAAACTGCAGAAGTCACATCAAGCAACATTATACAGGATTGAATAAGACGTATACAGGTAAATTTATACCTATTTAACATATTTTGTTTTTAAAATAAACTAAACAACTTCCGTCAGTAGTAAGTAAACATAATAAAAAAAATAAAATAAAAAATTGTTAAAATGAAACCAACTTTAAGAAACTTCAAGTTTCATAATTATTTTCGATTTTAATAAAATTAGAGATGAAAGTTAATCAACGTTAAAAGAGTTATAAATGTTAATAAAAACGTATAAGAGTTCAAACAAACTTGATATAATGTGGGTATATTTGGGTATAGGTGGTTACAAAATATAATACAAGGCAATATTGGTATGTAATAAGCCGTTTCTATTGTTCATATTGTTTATTATCACGATGGTGTTTAAAATTGTCGCTTGAATATTGTTGAAAGTATTCAAAAAAATGTATATAGTAAATATTGAAATTTGTTGTTTTTCCGTACACTGTTTTGAATTTTCTATAGGTAACTTATAAACATAGTCTTATCCAATGTTTCCATTATTCTTTAAAAGATAATAATATGTGTACTCAAACAATTGATAGTTTACATAACAACTAGATGCATCTAACACATTAGATCTATCACTTAACTATAAACAAACTCTAATAACTTAAACCAAAATTTCTACCTAAAGTGAATATATAACCTGTATTGAGCACCAATTTCTTATTTGACTTTTGGACCAATCCTAACAACCGTCAAACTGGTAATCAGTTTTAACCAACGTCCAGTCTCAGTACCGCCAAGGAGCTCCTAATGGCATGTTGTCGTATTTATCATGTAGCATTTGTTATTTTGTGTAAATATTGTCTAAAAATGACCAAATCATGACGAAATACGTATATTTATAGTAGCTACACGTCAAGATATAGTAAAGCCTCAAAAAGCCAAATATTAATAAAATCGCTTTAGGAGTTTAAATTCAAATTGTGGTAGTGATAATTCAAGATATGCTAACCTACAAAAGAAACAATTAGTTTAAATACACTGCTATTAATAGGACATTTACTTTAATGTATGTTTTAAAACAAATAATCATTTCTAATTTGAATATAAGTGTCGACTTATAAAGTAGGTGGCACTTCATAATAACATTGATAACAACAGACCCATGTTATTAATGAAAATCTCATTTTAAGAAATTGATATTTGAGTTAAAGTACAACAATAATGAATTGTTTGCAATCTTAAACAAACATTGAGATATTAATCTTAAAGAAGAGTAGTGATAATGACTTACCATATTTTCCTAAAGTAGCAACATTCTTTCCTTTATAAAAAATTAAACTCACTCATATAGAAATATGGCTTCAATAAAACTGTATAAAAAACTTATAATCAAAAACAAATAGTTAAAGATATTCAAAAATATATGAAATCGAAATGATTGGGTTATTACTAATGGAGCTGATAATGTTTAATGCCTTACGTGTATAAAATAAACAACACCATAGGGTTGTCAGGTTTTGTTTGGGAGACTAATATTATAAAATTGACAAGTGACACAACCGCCTTAAACAAAATGAATTCATAGAAAAAACAGTACCTACGTATTTATTTCTTATTGTTTGTATACCTTGATGTCCGTGTAATTGGAATACCTTTATCGGAGTTTCATATCTCGATTTTCAAATAAAATTATATTCAATTTACACTTGTTGCATACATTATCTGTGTAGATAATGTAATATCTTAACTTAAATACTCCATTCAAGAAATTCAAAGAATCAGATATGACAAGAGCAACTGTACGACAAAATTCATGCATAACACTAGTATGTTTGTTTGTCTCTTATTCGTATATTTTATAGCAAAAACCAAACATCTAACATCCAGTGTGAAATGTTTAAACACATTGTAATCCAAAAATGACGAATATAAGTTTCAGTTTGATTTTTGCACTTTAGCAATTATTATATGGAAAGACATTGATTACAACATTTACTAAAATATGTTTAGTATTTTGTTTGTTTGTTTAATCACTGTATTTAAAACCTCCTAGTTAAAGGTTATAGTTTTATTAAACAATATAACTAATATACATAATGTAATAACCATCTTATCAAATCGTTTAACGGGTTTCAGTACCCAGTCAACCATAAGTTAAGTAGTTAAAAATATTAAATACAACTGGTTTATATACATACAACATATATTTTTAAACTTTCTATTTCCCATTCCTTTTGACAGCTAGTTCAAATAATAGTATCTTTAAAATGCAGTTATCCTTATACTTGTACTCTAAAAGGTTAGAACGAGTACAGTAGAAGAAGTCATGTAAGTGCAGAATAATCTACATTTAAACTAGTTACACAGAGTTAAGGAGCAGTTGCTATGGTGATGGATACAACGATTCTACAAGAAAACGTAATATTCAAAGTCTCTCTCAACGTAAAATTAATTTATTTCAACTTTTGCAAGGGCAAAATATACCTAATTATTTTTTCTACCAACTTTGTCAAACTTTTTTTTAAAAGTGAATATATAAAAATTTACCTCACAATGGGTATACACAACATCTGGTATACAAAATTCAATAATTTTACATTATAATTAAATTTAATTTATTTATTTTATTTTCCATATGTTGCGAATTTAATTTCTTAATCCAGAAGTTAATTTCAATTTAAGTTGTGGAAAGTTTGTACATAAATAAAACAGACAATATGAATGTATTTCATAAAAAAAACTTACGTGGTAAGGAGAATCATACTATAACAATAAGTATTAAAAATATTACTCTGAATAACAAAGACTTATTTATTTAAAAAATATAATAGGCCTATACATGTTAAGATCATTTTCTACATATACTATTACCACTTATTTTTAAAAAGCGGTTAAAGGAGAGGAAGTTTTAGGTTTAAAAAGATGTAATTATTATTTTATTTTATTTATTTTTGAAATTTACGTATCTAATCGAAATATTATTTGCACCCTCTATATTTTAATTAATCGAAGGAATGTCTTTATTGACATAAAACAGTTTTCTAGTTTGAACAGCATTTATTCGTTATTATCAATTCCTTTACGATTCTACTAAATGTTAACTTATAACTGATTCGATTGTAACAAAAGAAATTAAATCATACTTATGTACGAAACACAAAAATTTATATATTTTTAACACAAGATCATGTGTTAATGTATAATATAACAAAGGAGAGAGTTTGAAACATTGAATGACTTCTGTAAAGAGAACAACATATAGTTGTCTACAAATGTACTATTAATGTATGTAGTAATTGCATGTTGTACTCTCTGCACATAACTACAATAATAAACTACACAAATGTATGATAGTTTTATAAAAATGTATAAAGTTGTGTACTTTGTTAATTCCACTGTTGAAGGAACTTTTACTTCTGCTTGTTTAAGCACTGCAATATTTTTTTCATAGTAATAATATGGTCTTAATAATACTAACTAGTAGTTTCGGAAGCTACTCAAATTAAACCTCGTACAATACATTATAGCCAATAGAAAAGACAGGAAAGTGTTTGAGGCACACTTTATAATCTCAAATTGCATTCTTTCTTTGGCGTAGTCTAAAACTACCCCCTAAATTACTTGTGCGTATTTTGCAAACAAACAGAAAGTGAAGAAATAAATTAAATAAATGAATATGGCATATTTTAGAGATTTGAACGAAAATAATTCATGAGTAAATCTTATATTTTATTTCAGATTTCATTACTTTTTTGCAAGGCACATTGCTTTTGTCATATTGCAGGTGTAAGTTCAATCGATTGTTTTTAATACATAAGAGTTATTTTTTTAATTCGTAATATTTATTTATTTTAAATTTTTGATCTTAATTGTATTTATATACTAGCTGAATGCCAGTGCTTCGCTACAGGGAATTTGTTTGTTGCATCACGATGATTTATAATTAATTGTCATAGTTTTCTCTAATTTTCGTTCATCTATTATTTCACGGAAGTAAATTATAACATTTATATTCAATTACCCCTATGACAAATACGTGTACCAAATTTCACGTATCTAGGAGGTAATGTTTTAGATACATATAACAAACAATATTTATTGTTTTAGTGGTTGTTTGAACCCTTAAAGGTCAAATATTTTTAAATGCTTTATTAGTGCGCCTCTAGTGCCTGTGAGCAATATGTGTACCAAATTTCAAGTTCCTAGGTGGTATGGTTTTTGAGATATGTAACAAACAATATTTATTGTTGTAGGGGTTGTTTCAACCCTTACTGACCAAATATTTTAAAATACTTTCTTAGTACGCCTCTTTCCCCTGTTG
>JAGFPH010022686.1:0-12427 GCA_018207615.1 Philaenus spumarius | reverse complement strand
CAAGTGGTTAAGTGAGTACACACAACTGTTGGACTTGTGGAACAGTGAAGATCATAATATTTCTGTAGACAAAGGATACAAGATTAATTTTTAAAGTCCTTATTGAAGCACATGTTATTCAGTAAAGAATTTTTGTTGTTTTAATTTATAATTAAAAAAATATGAAATATACCTTTTGTAGTTTGTGGAACAACGGGGAAAAGGAAAGCTTGTAAGAATTGCTCATGTGGTCTTGCTGAAGAACTTGAAGCAGATACTGAAAAACCTAAAGAGCAAGAACCTCAAATCAAAACTTCATCTTGTGGCAGTGTAAGTATAATTTTGTGGCAATAATTTTCAAGTCTTAAACTTGTGGCAACATATTGAAGTCTTAAACTGGTGGGTACCCCTGGGGATATAGGGTATAGTGTCGGAGCTTGCCTATTATATAGTGTGCCTATGTAATTGCATTTTTTCAAGGAGTCTATATGAAGGAGACTTTATGAAATAATTTGTTTTGTATTCCGTCTGCTGTAAATACAATTTTAAAAATTAAGTATCGATAAATTGAAATTGTTTCCAACTCTTACCTTTGTTGGTGTTTTAATAAACTTTTGTTTTGAGTTGAACCTAATAACACTATTGAGCTATTGTAAAAGTAGTGATGTAGCAGTATCAAAATATTAATAACAAATTGAATGTTGCAGTGTTATTTAGGTGATGCATTCCGTTGTGCCAGTTGTCCTTATTTGGGAATGCCGGCTTTCAAACCCGGAGAGAAGATTCAACTATCTGACAGACAACTCAAAGCAGATGCTTAACTATCTATTAATCAAAAAATTAAAATTATTACATAAATAAGTAATAACTGTAAACAATAGTATTTATTTAAAGTAAATAGCAACTTTCAAAATATTTGAGGCTTTCTCACACTGAATTTATAAATAGGATCTAATAATAGGAATTTTAGAAGTACATGGTATTTTCTTATTATGTGCAATTAAATTATTTTGATATCCAGTAGAGTCCCGCTAATCCGAACAGAATTCAGAAAAAATACCAATTTTTTAAACTTAAAAAACAGGAGAAATTAAAAAAACGTTCGTGAAAAACGTACATTTACGGTTATATAAAATAGTTGAATAGATACGTACATAGAGCCTAATCTTGATGAAAACGCCTGAAACGTAATAGGAATGAAAGCTGGTTACTTACAGTACATGTTGGCTCTATTTATACAATTTGTAGAATAATTTTTAACCCAACAACGGCCACGGTTAAAGCTAAAATTGGCCAGCCCGTTTTTAGCGTTTTGCAAGCATATTTTTAAAAATTCGCCAAAAATAGTAAATGAACCCCAATCCAAATGTGTTCAATAGCTTTTTTGTAGAAGAAACTTCAAAGAATTCAAATATGCCACTAAAAATAAGTTTATTTTGAAATTGTAAAAGTTATTAGCTCAAGAAACAAAAAATGTTCAGTAACGAAAGGAAAAAGTTCAACTTTAGGCCTACATAAAAATTAGTAAACATTTTTTGTATTTTTTTCGTAAGCGTAAAAAAGTTTCGTAATTTAGTTCTAAATAGAACTGTATAAAAACATTTATCAATTTCAAATGTTTTATTTTGAAAAAACCCGTTTTTATGTTTTAAGTACACAACTGGTACCTACCTAGGCCTAGATTTTAACGTGCTTTACTAATATATGCTTTGACCAAAAATGAAATATTATTATAAGAAAGTGTAGAGGATAAATCAATGAAAAGAACGGTGTACTTGTCTTTCCTTAGTTCACAAAAGTGTTTGAGTTACATTTATCTGAATAACAAAAAGACATCAGTCGAATAAAAACTCCCGAATCAACACGTGCAGTAGGTTGCGTAATAGGAAATAGCGTGGGAACAAAAGCCCGAGTCGATCTCACAACAACGTAACTTTACACTACTGTTTAGACAATCACAAAACCGGTTTTATCCGGTTTACTTTGTACCATTACAAAATACAGAATATCGTCTACAAAATGATATAAAGCAATCTGTCAAATCATTGGGCGTTGCCTACTAAATAATCGTTGACAAAAGGCGTGTTTATCGGTTGAGAGACTGTCCAATGAGCAAGGGTTTACAGTAAATCTTGTTTGACGCAGTAAATGTACTGTGAAATCTGATTGGAAGACACCAACAGAAAGATGAAATCACAACCAATCCAACGGTATGTTAGAAATGCCAAAGAAACATTATTGTAGATGGTGGGAAACGTTGCAAGAGTGAGAAATAACAGTAGAATTGTGCGCAGATTCCCGCGTGGAAAGAGCTGTAGGCCGATGTGCACATTTTAAAACGATGATTACGTATGTAAATATACGTTTTACGAAAAAGTTGTAAATACAAAAATTAAAGTTTAATTCATTACCTTTCCAATGGTGCCAGTTTTATTACGATTGGATAATTTTAAGTGGTTTAAAATTATCGTTTATGCAAGTATATGCAAATTTATGCAAATGTGTCAAGTTGTTGCGTTCTGCGCCGTGAAAGCTGGTGCATGGTGTGCTTTGGCCGTTCCTGGGTTAATCACTGCTAAACACAAAGCATTACTAATTTACACACACTTTTAAGAAGTAATGTCAGTGATTTTTTCTGTCAAAACGTACTGAATCGACTTGAGGATGCAATGTTCCGCCATCGCCGCATGAACATAACATCATTTGGTGTTGATGAAGCGTGTTGTTTGACATAGCGTAGCGCGAGGTCAAGAGCATTTGCCACGTCTGTGTGTGATATGATTTCAGTTTGAGTATTCCCCTAATCCTCGCTTTCTTCCAAGTCGGTTTGTTTGCATCGATAAATTTGTAATAAGCGCACACAGTTTATCAAACTCCCCTAGAGTAAACACTGAACTAGGTATGACTAGACTAGTGCTCAGTGCAGTGATTCATAAATATGTTTGAAACGCGGGAGGGAGAGGGGTAAGTAATGTCTCGGCACTATGACTCATCGAAGAAAACGCATTTCCTTTCCGACTTTCACTGAACCTGTTCACAAGCCGATCAACGCTGTATAGAGCTGCCATTAGCAGATGTCCCCGCACATTATTTACCCACTAACATGTCAATACATTGATATTATTCATGAAATCCGCCTATTCCAAATTCCCGCTAATCTGAACAGTGTTCGGTCCCAATTAGTTCGGATTAGCGGGACTGTACTGTATTCAGTAAAATTTTTAGTAGGGAGCATTTTTTAAAGGGATTTAATATTTTGGAAAATTTTGTAATTGTAAGAGAAGTTATTATACATGTAGTACATGTTAGCTATTTACAAATGTACTTCTATTTTTATGTGTAAATAAATGATCACTTTAGTTTTTTAAGTATTACATTTTTTTATTTCTTTACCTTTTGTGAAAATGTATGTTTAATTGTTACATTATATTGGCTAAAGATAAATATTTAAAGTTTTAGGGGTTGTTACTACATTCCACCTTTTTACAGAACGTGATAAAATGTGAAACTGGTTTATTTATCTGTGTTGTGTATCTTGTAAGAAATATATACAAAATATCAGCTCGTAGCTTTATGGAAAGTATAAAAATGTACATTTATTATTTTTATGAGTTTTTATCTCATTTTCACCCCTAGCAGCACGTAATAAAATGTAAAACTGGATTTACATTTTGTATGTATCGTATAAAAAATAACAAACAACATTTATTGTTAGGGGTTGTTTCAACTCTGGAAGGCCAAATATTTTAAAATCCTTTCTTAGTGCGACTCTAGCGTCTATGAGCAATATATGTAACAATTTTAAGTTCCTAGGCGGTATTCAATTAATATTAATTTATAGATTTAGGGGTTGTTACTACATTTTCACCCCTTAGCAGAATGTGACAAAATGTAAAACTGGTTTATTTTGTATATAAATTTTGTAAGAAATTAAAAATTCGACGGAAACAATAAGGTAAAAATATTATTATCAATAGTGACTTGGATACTCGTACAATTCTTTTAAAAATATTTATTGTTATAAGAGTTGTATCAACCCTTAAAGGCCAAATATTTTAAAATCCTTTCTTATTGTGTTTCTAGCGTCTATGTGCAGTATGTGTACCAAATTTCACGTTCCTAGGTGGTATGGTTTTTGAGATACTATGATCAGTGAGTGAGTGGGTTTCGATTTTATATATATAGATTCCGTAAGACGCATATATTGATGGCAATCTTATAAACATCGTTTATCAGATTTTCTGAAAAATAACATGGCTTATGTCATAACAAAATATATGGGACCACCTCGGGATCTATCTTAATAGATTGCAATTTAATTTATCCAAATCGGTTAAGTCGTTTTTGAAAAATCAGTGAACATTCATAACAGAAAATCAGTAAGATGCATACATTGGTGGCAATCTTATAAACATAATTTTTAAGTTGTCTGAAAAGTGGTTTGGCTTATGTCATAAAAAAATATATGTGACCACGTCGGGATCTATTTTAATAGAATACAATTTAAATTATCCAAATCCGTTTCCGAGAAATCGGTAAAAATACACAAAAAAAAACCAACATACGCGTCGAACATAGAACCTCCTCCTCAGTGGCGTAAATAACACCCCCGCAGTGCGTGGGGGCGCGGTACCCGGGCCCAAAAAAGTTATATAAAGGAATTAAAAAAATAAAATGTAGTAAACACATTATCATCAAAATAAATTTTACCATGAACAATATTTCATTAAGATATCTTAATAAAACTGTTCCATAAATATAAGAATCGTGGATGATCTTTGAAGTTGAATATGCTGAGCCATGACTTTTATTTAACTCACTTGCGATTTCATTAACTGTAATTCGTTGATTATCAAGAATCATTCTTAACTGCTTCAATATTGTCATTAGTCTTTGGAGTGGAAGGCCTACCAGGCCTCTGCTCATCACACAGAGAAATCCTACCACTTTTAAAGCGAATTTCTGCTGATTTCACAAATTTTGAATTATAACTACTCACATTTCTTCCTTGATGCATTCAAAGGAAAACTCACTTCACACAAGTATTTTAAACACAATCACAAGGAGCTAAGGATGAAACAACTTTCAATGAAAAGCTGATAGATGTTATAAGGTATAGCATAACAATCAGTGCTACCACACATGTGATTTCGAGGGAAATTCAAATTTCCCTCTACTTTTTGACATTCCCTGGTATCTATCCCTTTTAGTTTTGTCCATATTGAGGTTATAGGAAATAGTTTTTATGGTATATTTTACTGTTTGCAATATTTTTAAAGTTAGTTTTGTTAAATATATTTTTTATAGGGATGTAATATCGCAAATGGTTTTAGTAGGTAGTAAAACAATTATAAATCAAATGTTTTAAAAAATTCACACAAATTTCCAAAGGTCCTATTAAATTCATGGCCCTGTAATAAGAGCTGCTTATATAAACAAATTTTATGCTTCAGAGGGATGTGGAATGGGTTAGTTAAAAATATCAAATACGACATATGACCATGTTTGAATATACCATTTTATTGGCCTTCACAAATTAGTGTATAACAATACTTTTTTAAATTTTTGGATATTGAAAAGAATAGAAATTTATACTAAAAATGATCATTTTTCTTAGGAATTTCAACAACCAGTAAATTGTAACTCTAGTTGTTACCGAGTTTAGCAACTTTGTTGTTGAAACATATTTGACAAATAAACATATTTTTTTATGTATTCTTTTTAGGGAACAACTATTGGTGAGACTTTGTTACCTGTCCTTTGCCGTCAATTTTATAGGACATTTGTAAAGCAATTGATATGCTTGTCCAAGAGTAGAAAGGAAAAAAAAGTTGAAAGGGTACTTTTTATCCAAGGAGGATAAAAAAATGCTTACATACCGATCGATACTTAGGGATATTCGATATGCATCGAAAACATCAAAGTTTACGATTCGATACATCGAATCAATCCAATGGACAAGGGTCCAAATTTATTCGATGTATCGAAAGGTTCAAGAATTCAACCAACTACTGTCCTACTGAATGTATTGCTACTTTTCATCCGATTTTGATTTTACTCTTTCTCTTTGTCAAAAAATATCTCGGCGTTTTTGCAGACGACTACCTAGTTAGCGAATTTCCATAGGAAAAATGAGCTATTGCAGTGGCCCTTATGGTGAGGCCCAAGGTCGGGAGTAGCAAATGAGCACCGATCATGGTCCCCAGAACACGATTTGGAGTGTCATTAAAATTCATATATATATATATATACATGTGTTCGCACTCTAGCGGCCGAATTTTACGTCCGATTTAGTACACGTGTTGGTTGTCTATGTGGCTCGGACGAGTTCGTTAGCCAAAAAAATCCAACAACCGGAAGTACGTTTTTTGACCGAAAATAACTATTTTTTGAGATTTTTACTATGAGACTGAATTTTGTTTAGAATTTTTTCTAAAAATATAACTGTAAGATGTTATTCTGCACATTTTGTTTTTTTTGCGCGATCTTATAGCTTGCTTGGTTCCCCCAAAATCGATCAAAACGTAAAATACCATAAAAGTACCCAGTTCGAAGCCAAGTGGTGCAAACTCGTGAGGCCACTAGGCGCAAACAAATTCGACTAATATATTGCGTACACACAGACAGCTGTTCAACGCCTTCGTGAGTAGACCTATTTCCCAAATTGTTGGTTGAAACCCTAAAATATAGGCATATAAACTTAATTTTGGAAATTTGCTCAATTCACATCAGCGGTCCAGCTGCGTGTCGAATTATTTTACATTCTACTGTTAAATGTTGAATTCATGTTAACATACTGTGACTAAAGACTATAAGGTAGAACTTCAGGCTATTTATATATATATATTTTTTTATTATTCTTGCATTTCTGTTGGCGTAAGGTCGTATAGTAAATTTATGCCCTAAGATGATAAGAGCAGTAGTATAAAACTCTAATCAAAATGGCACATAAGGCCCAACCTGACTTGTTCTAAAAAACAAAACCTATAAATCAGTGTAGATTTTTTTGAGGTGAAAACCATTAGCCATACATTGAAATAGAAACTGACAAGTGCAGGTTCTTCTCGTGCGTCCTTGTCAATGGTTTTAATCAAATTGTGAAAGCTGGATTATCGCCTGATAAATCAGTGTAGAAATTAATTCTAGTAAATCAGCCGTTATAGAAAGCCATTGACTATTACCGATTTAAATTGATAAATTGCATTTTGTTTAAATTACTCTATTCATTTGCTTTTAAATTATTTTAATATTTTGATACTTTCACCTCCAAACAGACCTTGTTTAGCATAATTTTACTATAGTCATATAAACAAAAGTATACATTGATGTATAAGTGGCGATGTATAACATCGATGTTTTGCTTCAAATGGACATCCCTACTGGTACTTAGTTAAGTGGAATATGGTGTGGCAGGGCTCATTTCACAACACTGTTGCATTTTTAACTAGATTTGTCTGTACAATATGTCGCCATTAGTGGAAAGATCTTCCATGAAGAAAAACATCTTTATACTCAAACCAATTACAGCAATTTTCACTGTTCATTGTTATTTTATGTGTTTAGATTTACTGATGCATTAGCATGCATATACTGTTTGTCAATTAATTGGTTTGAGAATCAACAAACAAGAATTTCTTTTGTACTTCAATATCCAGCCACTTATTGGAAAGTAATAAATAACCTAAAATAAACACTTGTCTAAACCACAAATGTGCCTGACACTGAAATCAAAGGATGATTAGTTATTTCCTGTTTTAAGGGAGATCGGTTTTAACAAAGGAAACATAAAGTATACATAAATTAAATGAATCTGAACCTCAATATATAAAATTTATTTATTTGGTAAAATCAAACACTAATTGTTCTGAAAATGTTGAATCCAGAATTTGCCGTGCTTATAATAAGCCCTGGAATCTGGTGATGCCAATGTAGTTCTTTTATGTCGGTCTGTCCCTGGTGAATAAAAAGTAGCTGTGGTGGTAACTCCTGAAAAAACATCTTTAGTTAAAATATATAGCAATATAAAGAAAACAACATTATTTAGCTAAGAATAAATCAAAGTATAATATATGCCTTATACCAAACCATTCTAGATATCAACTCCGCGAGTGTACGTTCGCGAGTAACAAAAGAGTATAGCGAATGCGTAAGGTTTTATTGTTTGATTTATCCGTCAAATATAACAGCTGATTTTGTCCATTGTTTTGTTTCCAAAATTTGTTTCAGGTCATTGAGTAAACCATTTTTAATAGTAGACTCTGTATATAATCACATTTTTAAATTAGTAATAAAACATCCTCAAAATGAAAAATTGAAACATTATTACTTGGAATTTAGAAATAAATTGAAAAAAGAAATAAAGGTACAAAAAGATGAATTTTATAAAAGAAAATTTGAGAGTTGCAATGGTAATTCTAAAGCTACTTGGAGAATATTAAATGAAGTAACTGGCCAAAGCACGCAAGTTAATCAATCAATTACTTTAGAAATTAATGACATGCCTGTTGTTGACCCTTTACCTGTAGCAAATTATTTTAATAACTACTTTTTGGATATAGTAAGAAATCTGGATTTAAATACTATTCAGCCCATAGATTTATCTTCAATGGTCTATAAATCTTATTTTCCAAAAAAATATGAAGTAAAATCAATTTTTATCGAACCGGTTCTCCCTCATGAACTGATAAATATAATAAAATCATTAAAAAACAACACTTCACCAGGTTTGGATGTATAATGTAACAAATCCCATCAAATAATTGAGTTTAAAAAACAAGAAAATAGCCTATAACATTATTCCAAAGCCGACATTGCATATTAGCAACATAACCTATATCCACAAAGTGCTAACCTAAGTCAAATGAAACCAGACCATTTTGATAATTAAGCCTAAAGAGTAACGATCTCTACAACTCGGTCTAAACAACAGAAAATTATACACGACTTATCACAAACAAACCACTCATATATTAATTCAAGATCAAAACAAACAAGCCCTGAAATTAACAAGATAGGCCTAAGTCGAAATCATAAACATTCAAGATTGTAGACGTTTTACACATAAATTAATCACACCACAGCGCAATCATAACTTCACATATCTTCATTTAATATCACTTCACCAAATTCCAAACTTAAGTTGAAAGCAAAACACCATTTATAAGTGAATATTGACTACAACGGCAAATCTTTACGGCAGCCATTTGCCGACCTCCGTATTAAAACATATGTGAGCTAACCATAGATTTCTATATACTAAAGAGAATAATTAGACTGTAGATAAC
Source organism: Philaenus spumarius (assembly GCA_018207615.1). Lineage (NCBI taxonomy): Eukaryota > Metazoa > Arthropoda > Insecta > Hemiptera > Aphrophoridae > Philaenus > Philaenus spumarius. Next base: position 3,164 of record JAGFPH010022686.1, on the reverse strand, counting down.
TATAAGATTTCACTAGTTACTATTTTATTTGTTTGTAAAACATCTGTTAATCTCGATTGTAAGTATTATAAAATATTGAATAAGAAGAAATAACTTAAAGTAAAGCTAAGGGCCTATGCATACAGAAAGAATCCATCTTGTTCCAAAATACAAAATCAGCTGATATGTAAAAAACGCGCTCAAAATCAACCTTAAACCAATTAAATAATGAATAAATAACAAACCAATTGAATTGTAACAACAAATATGTATGTGAGAAATAATTAATGTAACCCCAAATTGCATATTATTCCAAAAAGAACAAAATACCAGCACTATATAATACAGCGGAAGAATCCAACCGTCTCAACAAACGATCTAATTGCAGACAGAAGAGATCAGTCCGCGAAAAGCACAAAAAGCAGCGCGTCTTTTTTTTAAAAGAAAATATGTTGTTGCATGGTAACTTGCAGACTGTAAAGAAGCCAAATTGTACTATGAGAAATTTGTAATTAATATTTGTGTAAATCAGTGAATAGAGTCAGTGAGAACAATACAGAGATTGGTATACTCTGCTAAATAACATTTGAACATTTATAAATTTGAAAGAACTATATGAGAGGCCTAGAACCAGCAATTTAATTATCATAGGAAAACTGACCCTTTTAAATATTTTTCAAAATTATGTAAATCTTAAATTTCAATTCATGTATGCGTTCAAGGTATATAATACAATCATTCCAGCACGAGTGCCTATCCCGAGATCTAATTAATAGCTAAAGCATATTTCATAAACCCAAATTGTTTTACAAAGACTGAGCTAAGCCTAGGGGCATTTAAATAAATATTTTGAGATTGTATAACTAATAATATTTGTATAATAAAAGACAATAAATGACCATTCAATGTGTTAATATAACATAATCTAGTTATTATTCAGTAGTATTAGAACTTAGAGATTAATGACCTTTGATAAAAACTAAATTTATATATTCAAAATTCAGAACCATTGACTTGAACTGAGTAGGGTCAATAGGTAATAAGATCATATTTGAATATTTTATTAAATGTTACATTATAGATGGAATCAGTTCTTTCGTTGTTAAACAAATTTCTGTAAAAATCATTGATGTTTTGTTATTTATAATAAATTTGAGTTTTAGTAGTGGAGTATTTCCAAAGCAGTTACAAAGTGCAGTAATAATACCAATATTTAAAAGTGGTTCTAGATTGAAAAGTAATAATTACCGTCCAATATCCTTGCTTTCATGTTTTTCAAAAATTTTTGAAAAACTGATGAAACAGAAATTACTTAAGTTTTTAGATAAAACAAATTTTTTTAGTAACAAACAATTTGGTTTTAGATCGGGAATGAATACAGAGAATGCTCTTTTGAATTTTATGACAGATGTTAATAATGGCTTGAATGAAGGCAAATGTGTGAGCGGTCTTTTCTTAGACATAAGAAAAGCCTTTGACACAGTTGATCAAAACATTTTATTAGACAAATTATATCAATGTGGAATACGCGGTGTAGCATATAAATGGTTTGAAAGTTATTTGAAAGAAAGGACACAATGTGTCAAAATAAATTTTGTATTAAGTGACACAGGCACAATAAAACAAGGTGTACCCCAAGGGTCGGTGTTGGGTGCAATATTATTCATCATTTATATAAATGATTTATGTAATGGGAGGCTACATGGAAATGTAACTTCTTTTGCTGACGACACCGCTCTTTGTTACTCACACTCAAATTGGAATGATATACAATCAAACATCGAAAATGATTTAGAAGCAATACAGTGGTGGTTTTCCACCAATCATATGCTATTAAATGCAGAGAAAACTAAATATATCAATTTTAGTCTCAGGAAGGATGTTCACTTTGATAAACAAATTTACTATAGATGTTCTGAGTGTCTTGGAGCTCAAACCATATGTTTGACAAATAAGTGTGCTATTGTGTACAGAACCACAAATATAAAGTATCTAGGAATTCATGTTGATAGTGAGCTTAATTGGAAAATCCACACAATTAGTTTGAAAAATAAAATTAACAATGTTATACGGTACTTTTATTTCCTTAGAAGTTTATGTAACGAAAGAATCTTGCATATGTTGTATTTTTCCTTGATACAGAGCAGAATTGAATATGGAATAATTTTTTGGGGCAGTACTTATGACACCTACTTAAACACAATATATTATCAACAGAAACATGTAATCAGATTAATTTTAGGGAAAAGTAAATTTGTTCATTCGCGTCCTCTTTTTCTACATTTAAAAATTTTGCCAATTAAATATATTTTTGTATACAAAGTTTTAAAAATTTTGTTTGCAAAAGTGGTAATTTACCTCAAAATTCAATAGAGTATAATCAAAAATTAAGAACAAGGAATCATTTCCAAGTACCAAAACCTAATAACACTTTTTATACTAAAACCATAAATTTTATGGCGCCTAGAATGTTCAATAGATTACCTAATGAAATCAAGCAATTACATGGCATTAGCTTATTTTTGAAGAGGCTAAAAAAATGGCTGTTTACATTGGAGAACCTTGATTCTTTAATTGACATTCAAAAGTAGTACAGACGTGTTTTTTTATTTATTTTTTGTTTTTATTGTATTTAACCTTTTTACATGCTTTTCTTTTGTTGTGTATTTTTTCCAACAATACTTGTACTTTCATGAGTTACCAATTGTTATTTATTATGTTTAGTTTATTTTCTTTTTTTAACTATGGATATATTGTTCTTTGGAAAAGTGTTTACATTGGAAGCACCAAATTTTAGTTAACAATTAATAGTTTGAATTCAATAAATTATAACATGATTTAAAAGTTTATTAAAGTGGCCGAAAAAATAATTCAAAATAGTAGTAATTTACTTTCACTATCTGAACGCTTCTTAAAAAACAACAATATTAAGAAATAGGAACCTTCAAATGGGCAAAATGCCTTGAAGGCCCTAAATTTTCTCATTCTGATTGTATAAAACATATATAGTTTAAAATTCTAAGTAGTTTGTAGTTTATAGTTCTGATAATCTTGTATACACCAACATTCTTTTGTTTTTTTTTTTTTTTTTTATATAAGATACGCACCTTATTGTGTTCCCGTCAACAGTTCAAAATTTTTTCTTCCACGACGACCGGTTTCGGAAGCTCTTAGTCTTCCATTGT
>JAGFPH010022684.1:0-12430 GCA_018207615.1 Philaenus spumarius | reverse complement strand
GGTTTTCCGGGGGGTAGTATTCCGGCGACCCATCTTACTAAACGAGCAATTCTTGTATATTTGTAAATTTATTTCGGGGCTCTAACGATTTGGATGAAAATTTGCATATAGGGTTTGAAATAGGGGGGGTTTTTTGACGTCACGAATTGAATGCGCTAGGTCTTATGTCTGCAAAAATGCGCTAAGTAGCTCTTTTCGCCTAAGTAAACTCTGAACTTCTTTCATAAGTTCTTTTATATGAACCTTTGAAGTCACTAAGTAGGCTAATAGATACATTATAGATACAATCCATGTGTTTTACAATCCAGATGTTAATGGAATTTAAAAATAAGAAAAAACTTTGTGACATCATTAATAAAAATAAATAAGACATATCATAATTTAATAGCAGGCCTATTTATTGATAATATACGGTAATTTATAGTGAGTAACCAATATTAACAGCTGATTCCAAAATATTAAACAATTATTAAATAATTATAACTGCTGTTATAAAATATACGAAATAATTTGAATTGAACATTTAACATTATTTACCATCTTAGTTTTGAGATTATTATTAATCCTACACCTTTTTTATAAATAAAATATAACCTATGTTTTTAGAAAGTTCATTCGGGGCTTGGCGTTCGGAGCACTCAGGGGTCTCTCCTAGTATAAAACAAAGTCGGTTTAGTTACACCACTTATAACTCAAGAACGGCTGAAATGTTTTTTATAATCTTTGATTTGTTGGATTTATTTCCGCCCCAAATAGAATAGCTTTTAAAATATTGACAAGATTTGCCCTTAAAGGGTTGAAACAACCCTTTAAACAATAATTATTGTTTGTTATAATCTAAAGCTAGAAAGCTGAAATTTTGTACATTTATTTTGTACAAACAATACCGCCTAGGAACGTGAAATGTATTACACATGATGCTCATAGGCGCTAGAGGCGCACTAAGAAAATATTAAAAAAATGTTTGGCCTTTAAGGGTTGAAACAACCCCTAAAACAATTTTTACAAAAAACATATAAAAATAAACCACTTTTACATTTTGTCACTTTCTGCTAAATGGGTGAAAATGTAGTAACAACCCCTAAAATTATAAATATTAATTGAATACCACCAGGAACGTAAAATTTGGTACACGTATTGCGCTTAGGCGCTAGAGGCACACTAAGAAAGGATTTTAAAATATTTGGCTTTAAGGGTTGAAACAACCCCTATATAAAACAATAAAAATATTGTTTGTTATACTTCTTTAGTTAGAAAGCTGAAATTTTATACATTTATTTCTCGAAAAACATATAAAAAGTAGACCAGTTTTATATTTTGTTACTTACAGCTAAGGGGGAAAAATGTGATAACAACTTCTAAAAACAATAAATAGTAATGTAATTAAAGCTAGAGAGCTGAAATTTGGCACTTATTAATTTAGAAAAAAATATTTAAAAACGTAGCTGATCAGTTCTATCCTTATCGACGCATTCCCATATTAAAGACGTAGGCTATCTGCAAGGTCTCTAGAAAGGAAAGGTTACCTCATTCGGGAAATATCAAAAAAAGTGGAGTGGGGGCTGTGACGTAGTTGTTAGTATACCGTACCTAGACAGTGATCAAAGCTATCAAAGCTCTGTCGTTTACGTTTATACGCGTTAAATTAGTGTATATAAAGTGTTTTAGAAGTGTAGATAGAAGAAATATATTATTTAGGCCTACAATGGATAGAAAATCAATTAATAAACCTGAAGGTGGTTCCATTTGTGTGGTTGCAACTTGCAAATATTATTATGCAAAAGCAAAACTAGAAGGAAGAACTGATATATCATTTCACAGGTAGGCCTAGATATTTTTTGTTTCTATTGTAATAGTAAATAATATAATACCACTTACTCATATAAAATGTTATTATAATTTTCTTTTGTCTTAATATTTTGATTTAAAAGTAGTTTCTGTGGCTATCTTTTGCATTATAATTGTAGAAAAAAACTTTTTGTTCAGTATGCCCACCTGGTGACTTGAAGCTTATTAAACCCCATGAACTTCCCACACAAAGCGTGTTAAAAAAAACAAACAAATATACTAATATATTTTATTTACAGTTGATGCAAGGAATGTTAAATATAGGCCTACATATTCAATAAAAATACTGCCACCCAATTAAATAAACTCCATACAATTTATATGTAGGCTATCATAGAGAGATACATTTTAGAATGCTATGTTATTAATTCTGATATATTTATCTTTTGCTTGTTATTTACAAATTATTTTAGGTTATTCACAAATTAATAATGTTTACAAAAACAATCAAAATAATTATGCTACTAAAACAAAACATGTATACAAATTGGTGTGTAACCAATTCCTAGTAATCGGGATTTGTTCAATAGAATTTTATTTCATTTTATTTTATTTTAGCAATTCAAAAAATATTTCTTACAAGTTCTTACAAAATTACTTACAAGTACAAGTAATTACGTTCTTTACCGACACAAAAAGAAGTAATTACGAGGATCCCCCAAACCCCCCTAAAATTTCGAATTTTTTCAAACCCTTTCTTAGTGAGCACCTATGGCCCTAGAGGAAGCTACATACCAAATTTAATTCAAATCTGTTTGGTAGTTTTTGAGAAATCGTGATGAGTGAGTCAGTGGGTTTTGGCTTTTATATATATAGATTAAAATGTATTATCGTGATTGCATTTTTTTCTTTTTATTCTGTACAAAATATTAAATACAATTTTAAAGACTGCTTTTTAGTTATATGATTTAAAATGTATTACCAAGATAGCTTTTTATTTTAAATTTTAGTCAGTAAAAATATAAATTAAAATTTGTATGACTATACTTTTGTTATTATTGTAAATTGCAAATTAATGACATAAACATAATGTTTTTGAAAAGGTTAAGATATATTCTTACAATTACAAATGTTGAAATGTGTAACTTAAGTATCATTTAAAAAAACTGCAACCCCAAAAATAGTTTAATACATCTATTTTTTAAAAAATGAGGTGATTTGTACGACGAAACATACATCTTTCATGGTAGCGCGGTGTTTTTATACTATAGATGACGTCACTGGACAGGGAACGGGTCGAGGGGTTTGAGTTTGTTTACATGACTATGAGGTAACCTTTCCTTTCTAGAGACCTTGGGCTATCTGGGCAATCTGCAAAATTCAGCTAAGACTGTGATGTTCAGTTAAGAATGTGGTATCTGTGGACTTTCAGTCTGCAGATTTAGCAAATGAAAAAGAAGACGCTCTTCACTCTGAATTCTTTATTTTTAATTGATTTAATTTATACAGCCAACATACCCTGACGATGACAATTGACGGGCAATAAATTCTAAACTAATTGAATATACATAATAATTAACTTTCATGAAAAAAAGGTGAATGAAAATGAGAGAGAAATATTACAATAATGTAACATACTGATGACAAAAATTCCCAGTAGCAAAGCACGGGTATTCTGCTAGTTTTACATAGATCTAATTGGAATAAGAAAAGTGTAACTGGCTTAAGTCTAAACCAAATATTTTGTCACGTTGAATGGCTACTCAACAGGAAGAATACGACTCCTTCGTCCTTACCACTTTTGACAGCACTTCTCAGTTGCTGAAAACGGCTGAGCTTCGTGTATTATCTGTTAATTTGAAGATGTTTGATTATATCATTGACATCAGGCTCTTTTCTCTTACAGTGACTAGATAGAGACAGTGTGGCCAAGTGAGTTCTTGTTTCCTATTGACCGGCAGCCATGTTTATCCTTATCTGTTTCTATTATATTTGTTAAATGTTTTGCACGAAGAAACAGAATACACTTTTTAAAAAGAAACACAGTTTTTATTATTTAATTTCAATATAAATATCAAACTGTAACAATTAAATCGCTTGTTTTTCCCTTTATATAAAAAAAAAAAAAAAAAAAAACAGGTTTGGAATATCTGTTAATAACAGTTCTTAATAGATTTTTGGATTTTCGTGTTGATAACGCAATTGAGATTAAGACTCAACATTTCTGCGTATTTAGGTTACGTAGACGTTCCGAGATTTATTGTAGTCGATTAAACGTCTCTTGGGACAGCCATTTTGTGAATTCCAAATACACATAAATGCGCCCCTATTTATCTGAAACTGTTAGAAAAAAGTGTTTTCTGAATGTAACGACTTTTTAAAATAGGAATGATACAAACGTACCTCTGCAAGACATCATGGATGAGGTGGGTGGAATGTTATAGCTTGCTGCCAAGGAAGCACTTTATGCTAGGAGAACAATTAAAACCCGGAGAAGTTCCAGTTTGACTGGCGCTGCAATGGCTCCGTACCGCAGGCCGTAAAGGCGCTTCTTTACGATGCCACCAATTGATGTGCCATTAATTGGATTAAAATCGTTGGAAGCTAATAAATAGTTGACTTCATAAGGACAAAATCGATTTCATAAGCCAATAAGCTCTCAATTAACACGGCAATTAGTTGTTCTCAGGTGTATATTGAGGAGGCTTAAACTTTACCCTCCGCCCCCGCAAAAATATGTTGAGGGTGCGTTCATGCGGTTGGGTGTTTTTAGCGTTTTAAATCCAAAATGGTATTGAAATAGAAATACTTTTATACATTTTTTTGGAAATTGTAGTCGTTCCAAAAACAAGTTGTAAGTTGTAGTCATTAGTTAGTTTAACTTAACTATAAGATTATTTAGAAGATAAATGGAATAATTTTAATAACTATTACCTAATTAAAACAGGATCAATATTATTTTCTTGGAGTATTTAATTTCGGTTACGAAAGGTCTTCTATATTGATTAAATAAACATAATCGAATTGTTCTAAATATTAATACTTGTTATGCAATTTCTTGAAATAAGATGAACACAATAAAATGTTATCGCAGGCCTACATATTACTTTGGATCATAAACAAACTCATGATTTTCAATTCAATGTTTTATAATTTCAAATGTAGGTATTAAAGTAAAAGTATTCCACTTTAAGTTCGATTCGCTGAACATAGCAACATTCCTTTAGTTCCTTTATTTTCTAACCATAGCAAACGGTGCCACCAAAGTGATAACTCTCATAGTGGAATGGAAAGTGATATTTTATAAAAGTAAAAGGTTTAATAGAATGTGTTTTTATTTTGTATTTTTGAGAGATACATTTTAATATTTATTTAACGTTTATTTCTCATTAGTAAAACTTTTCCCTTTTAACGCCTAAGCGAACACTTCAATTTCATTGCAAAGATACTTAATTAAAAACTGTAGACCTATTTATTTCTTCTCGAAACACTAAAGAGGTTGCGTACTTGGACAAGGGTCGTGCCAATAACATCTATCGTGAGGATAAGTTCGGCTTAAGAACTATTGGCTTCCAACGATTGGAATGCTGATTGGCATCGTGAGAAGCGCGCCTTAACGTTAGTAATTTATATTATTAACAACAAAGCAACGAGTCAATACGTCATATACTTAATATACTAAACTATGAAATAACAATCGCGGTGTATATAAACTATACATTAGCATAAATAAATATTGAGCTTGATTTGTGAGAAGATATACTTGATAGAATAAACTTAGAACACAAAATATCACAACTAATTCGTTTATTAACACAAACTTTCAACGACAAAGCCGCCATCTTCAGTGATGCACGAGCTACAATAGTCAAACTATAACTCCTTATTATATAGACAACGTCAAGAATTTTCAAGATATACCAAACATTATTGCTGAAATTACCACCCCCTCAATTTCCAAAAGTAAGCCTAATACAGTTAAAATATCGGTAAACTCATGAGTTATAGTTTGACTATTGTAGTTCGTGCATCAATGAAGATGGCGACTTAGTCATTGAAACGCGTTTGAGTTAATAAAGGTATTAGTTGTGAGATTTTGTGTTCTAAGTTTATTCTATCAAGTATACATTAGCAGTGAAAAACAATTATGAATAAAAAATCAAGGAAAAAACATATTTTCACAAAAGTTTGGATTTGCTATTACCGATATTTTAGCTGTGTTAGACCTATTTTTGGAAATTGAGGGGGTGGTAATTTCAGCAATAATTTTTGGTATATCTTGAAAATTCTTGACTTTGTTTTTATACATAGTCTACATTAAAGCCCTTTCCAACGATATCCTGCTAGAGAGTAACATAAAATATGAATCTTTTGGGGAATCGAACATTGACTCTCCAAATTATCAACTTTCATATTTTATAAGTGATGATTATTTGAATACATGCGCGTTAGCAAACTTTATAACTATGTCAATTTTACTCTAGAAACCTAAACCTATAAGTTTGACAATCAATTACCCCGTAGGAAAGAAAGGTTCTTTTAGTTGGTAATATAATACAGAAAATAGGAAAGATAGAAAGGTTAGTAATATATAGAGAATAGAAAATTATATTGATAGAATAGCTTTTATGTACAATATGTAAAGACAGTTTACAAAACATAGTTACAATTCTTTACGCCGTATTTCAATTCATTTATTTTACTAAAAAATTACTAATCGCATATATTATTTCTCAAGACTATTTTTTTGTCGGTACGCCATAACTTCCTTAATACATCATCAAATTACATGAATGAGGCATCATTTTAAAGCTTTCCTTAACCACTACACGGGAAAAATAGACAAACAGCTTAAAATTCATGTTTTAATAACAAAAATTGATTTAAAAACTTTTATATTATACTCTGTATGTTCCTAATGAAAGGCGCCATCTACTAACCATCTGTTTAACTAGCATGACAGCTGTTAGTTAAATTGTTTACACTGTAAGATTGTATAGGGAAACTGTTATTTATAAACCAATGTAAATAAATAAACTTAATTAACTGAATTAAATCAACGTGTTAAATCAGGTAAATGTAGGCCTACTCCGAACTTGCGAAATATTCGCACGGGTCAGCTAGTATAATATATTACTAATGGTTTTGTCATTGTCTGACACAACTTTATATTACGATTTTATTTACATTTTTTACATCACAACACTAGTTATCACTTCACAACACAATTGTTCACAATTTTTGTTTTGCCGGAGTGATGTTTTTCACTGGTTTACATCGTATCACTTCTGAAACAGAAAAAATTACATATTTTTCCTAATACGGAGCAAACATGATACAATATAATATACTAGAAAGACCTTAGGTGCTTCACACATATATATTATATAGATATATATTTATTTAATAAAGATGGAGGATTAATCGAACCTTAGTTAATGTTAAATGTCTACGTTAAATTACTAACTTTATGATATACCGGGAGTTACACTAAAGAGCAGCAATATTTATTTATCTATTCCTATGTCAAACATCATTGAGCTACTCGTATCCGTTATGAAGAAAATCAACTTTGACAGATATACAGACAGTTATATATATTATATTGTAAATAATAATTTACTTCTATACTATTATATTTATAAATTATTAAATAATTTAATATTATACTGTTATTAATCGTTAATAGTTTTTTTTGTAAAGGATCGATTGACTTTATAATTCTATTCTATTATAAAAAATATATGTGTAGACTATTAAATCATTTCTACAAATAAAACAGAACACAATTCTTACAAAAACAAGTTTAACTGTCAAACACATTTCAATGAAAAAGTCGTCATTCTCAGTGACATTTGAGCACAATTAAATTATAACTGAAGCTCAAATGTCATTTTGACACAGAAAGAATGATATTTTTTGCCGACTTGGGAGTTCTGAAACATTGATACTAATCAAAACATTGAGTACAATTTTGTTACTGTAATGATATGTTTTCTCTTATGTATTATTTGCACATGAGAAAGGAAAAAAATACTTTTCCATCATTCTGCATCGAAATTAGTTATTTTCGTTTACAGCTGAGAGCAAAGAAAGTGATCGTATTCCAATCTTAAATTTAGAGCAAAGGAAAATCAAGTATTTAAATTAAATACAAAGTTTATATTATGACAAATGCCCTATTTTTATTTTGCTTATGCTTATTGTCTGTATTTTTTTAAAGAATCGTTCGTAACTAGTACCGAAAGTGATTTTCTGCGCTTGATTGAACTTTTCCCTGGCGAGGCGAAGATGTCAGGTTGGTCACAGGAAATGGTTACCCACCGTAGCCTACTATAATAGTAATAAAATATACTATTTCATACTTAGTACATATGTGTGAACAATTTTATCATTCATTTTAAATTCCTCGTCCTACACTATGAAGAGAAATCTCTTTATTAAATTTTGATGTAGGTATTTTTCGTCTTAAATAAAGTAAAACAATAATGCAAAATATTGTTTCAATTATGGTCATAATTGAATTTTCTTTTATGTTTTATCATTTATAGAAAAATACACACCCACAGAAAGAGCAGCATGTGATCAGTCATTAAAATAGCGAATCATGTGTTTTAAAATTTGGAATATTAAACAAACAAAAAACACATTTATTCCCCTTCTATTGCAATTAAGTAACTAGCTCGTCACGTCAATGTATTTACATATATATACAATACTTGTTGCTACATCGTTACAAGATCAACTGTAGTTACTTAAAATGTTATAAAGAATGAGTCATGAAACAGTACAGAATGGAAATGTAATTAAGTCTGATAACAATAAAACAATAATCTCTGGGTTGCGTTGTAGGTAGTACAATAATGGAGGTCATAGGGCGTGTTGGGTCAGAGTTACATTAGACCGGGCACCGTCTGTGTCTACCTACAGGTCTTCTAAGCAAGAAACACTAGCTTTGTTCAATTTGAGCAAATATTATACTTTGTTTTGGAGCTTATGCATTTATGTTAGTGTTGAGGTTAAACTGTCACCATCAGTTAACCTATTGTAAAATGATGGGGCATAAAAAGCTAGCCACCTGGAAATTACAATGCCATCCTTTTTTATAAAATGCACGTAATACCACTTAATAGCACTAATTGTTTGTGCATCATATTATAAAACCTTATTTAACTATTTAGTCTTTAACTATATTTGTTAAATATAATTACAACTTACCGTCGTCAATAGTCAATTGTCGTTGATTCTTCAAACGACGGCCGTTTCGGCTTATTCCGCCATTTTCAAGTTAAAATTCGTTGGAGAAATTAATTCGTTGTCACACATCACGTACACATTTACATACAAACATTCAGAATAAATTAGAATAAACACAAAAAATTCACTATTAAGAAATCACATGTCCTGTGGGCCCACTGTCTCTCACTGTACAACGACAACGACAATTGACTATTGACGACGGTAAGTTGTAATTATATTAGATATATAACAACAGTCGGAATGGCGATAAACATAATAAGTATATTTGTTACATCAATAATTTAACAAAAAAAAAAAAAAAAAAAAAAAAAAAAAAAAAAAAAAAAAATTAGAAGCTATTTACGTTAAAGCGAAAAATTGATCGAATAATAACGTTATGTGGAACCCACCAACAGAAGTGATATACAGGCCTACTTATATAGTTGGATTTGCAGTCTTTGCGCTTTTGAACGCAAACTTATAACATGTTTATGTAACTATTTAAATTTTAAGTTCAATTCAGATTTATTGAAGGTTCTTTTTTTGGAAGAAGAGAGATGCAATGAAGGTATATTTTGAGATGTAATGATCTGATTTTAAAAAGTTCTACTCAAACTATTTTAGTTCATTTTTTTTTTTGAAACGTCACTTTGTTAATTTCGATATCTTAAAAACGATGAAAATTACAGCCAAAATGCTAAATTGCGCAAGAACATACCTTCATCCAAGTTATGTACAATAGGATGAAAAATATGAAAAATACTGCAAAAATTAAATTAAATTTATTTGCCTTACAAGATTTCAAAAGAGGGTTCTGGGAATGTTACTCCTACGATAATATTATAAATGGAATTTAACTGTTCTAATTGATTAATGTAAGTTTTCTCCTAAAAACAATAGAAATACATTTTACAGGTGTATTTAACTAAGGTTGTATTATTTAATAATTTTAATTGAAGTTTAAAGACGTACTTATTTTATTGTGGGTTGCTTATCTTCAGTCTCTTATAGAGTCGTAAACATTTTATAAGTTTCTCTGATCCCTATCAATGTCCCTAGTTGACGCTGCACATAGTTGGAACCCATAAGTTGCAATCTTCTTGGTTTATAGCTTTCCAACAAGAGGATATATAATATATGCATTTAATTGACAATATTTAATCAAGTTTGTGAAAGTTGTAACAACATTATGTAAATAAAATACTTTATTATTTGTAAAAGTCAGGATTGTTTGGGTAAGTGTAATATAAAACTTACTTGCTCTAACTATTATACTGACCGAGCCTAAGCGAGATCCTGTTGCAAGCGTGTCCTCCGAGATCGTCATGTCCGAGTTCGTCACATACTAATTAGGGTCGGCCTCAACCGTCATAAAACCGACCCGTCTACCTGCCCCCGTCTACCTGCCCCGCCGAGTATGTCATGCCTGTGTTTCCATGATAATATTTGGTTGTTATATTTATTAAATTCTTAAATTGTAAGAGTGTATTTAACGGTGTTCTACCAAACTGACAGCTGTACTATTGTATTTATTATATCCGCACGAACAACAAGTCCGTGCTTTAATTAACAAACATGCACATTTGTATTTTTTTAAACTCTATTTGAAATGTAAAAAGTTCGTTATGGAAATTTTTTGAGTAGAAACGAACAGTTTAGGCAACTCATTCTAATTATAAATGTGATAATAACGACGAAATACAGTATTATAATTATACTGTTATCGGCAACATACTGTGACTAAACAGTTTAGGTCAGTCCTCTAGTTTTTTTTTTATTATAATTATATAAAGTGGTAATACGACGAAATATTATAATCTTACAAATATTATAATCATACTGTTATCAGCAACATACTGTGACTAAACAGTTTAGGTCAGTCCTCTAGTTTTTTTTTTATTTACTAAATATTGACTAAATTTACAAATATTTAAATAAAAAAAGATTTTTATCGAAATGAATTAAAGCCTATGTTACTCAGGGAGAGTGTAGCTTTTTATTAGTAAAACTATTTTTTCAATCGGTTCAGTAATGCCAGAGATATTACCCAATACATACAAACAAAAAAAACAAAAAAACAAACTTTACCTCTTTATAATATTAGTATAGGTAGATTTAAATATGAACTTCTCTAGTACATTTGTGTGGCTTTATTGTTGTAAACCGTATTAGTAATGTTGATTCTACTAAGAAAGTTTATAATGCGAGTACAGCTCAAAGTTGGCCAAATGTAATCAAATTTGGTATCAAAATTATCTGGAAAATATCATGAAATGAAATATGATATCGTTTTTTCATTTTGACTTAAGACATACTGAATTGCCATTTTATACTAGAGTGTCCTACATTTTCACTCAGGCGGCATTAATAAGGGTCGGTTTTATGACGGTTGAGGCCGACCCTAATTAGTACGGCTGACGAACTCGGACATGACGATCTCGGTGGTGACCGTTGCAAGACTGTTCGGCATTTCGTCTGTCTGTTAAATGATTCCGACCAAATGCGTGGTTCGGGTTTCTTCCAATTTGGCATAAATGTTCTTTGAAGTCTGGAAAAATTACGTATGTGTAGGGATTTTTGTAAAATATAGTACTTAATAGTATTATTATACACTTTGTAAATGACCCACAACGTATATTACTAAAATTGTTAGATTGCATTGTGTCAATGGTAGATGAATGGTTAGAGTCAGAGACTTCAGTTCTCATGATTCTTGGTCCGATCCTGTGATTCACCAATTTTTTTAACTTTTTCAAATGTTTTCAATATTAATATGGTCATAATAGAACCACTTTGATTTCTGTGGTTCTACAAATAAATCTGTTAAACAACTAGTAAAGTAATTCTACCAAACTAAACGTTAAACAAATTATAATAAAGCATAAACAATTCTTTCCACACAATTATAAAACTGTAACCTGTAAAAGGTTCTTAACCCTTTGTTGCCCGACGGTACTTTTAAGTACCACCCAATTTAACTGCCTTTATAAAAGGTAACAGTGGCTTTATCTACAAGTTGAGCCATGGAGGTACTCTAGAGTACCATTGCAGGTCTATAAAACATCAGGTCTACACCTAGTTTCAACAAATGCCACCAGAAAGCAGGACTAGCTTGGCTAGTGCTTGCTTTCAATTGACAATTTATATGGTGTGATTTCCCCAATTTTTTAAAACATGTTCTAGTCTTTCATTTGTCAGTATTTTGTATTAAAAGTTTAGCATATTGCTTTAAATTAATTACTTAACTTAATAAGAACTGATCTAAGTTATTATTATAAACCTCTCACACATAAAAATTAGACAGATTAAAACTTAAGAGCAACCAATCAAACTTCCTATAACCGCTCCTAGATGGTGCCGACAAACTATCTTTTACTTTACACGGAATATTTATACCGATAGT
>JAGFPH010022683.1:0-12431 GCA_018207615.1 Philaenus spumarius | reverse complement strand
TCCTATTCTATATTATTTTATACTTTGGAAAGTTGGAGATCTTACAAAACCCCCTCAAACATGAGACAAATCTTCCAATTTGAACTCATGTTTGATGACTCCCAATCACCAACTTGACAAAGTACACTTCAACTCAAAATCTCATTACATAACACAATAAGTTTATGAATTCAAATTTCTTAAAATAAACATTGATACATAAATATAAAACACAAATCTTACATTCTATTTCTCTTTGAAACATGAATTTACTACAATGCAAAACACAAAAATCTAACTTCAAATATTCAAGTTCAAGTTCGAATTTCACTTCACTTAAGAAATTTCTGAGTTCAACAGAGTTCGAAATTCACTATATAAGAAATATTAAAAATCAAAAACACATGAATACACAAAATAAATCAATAATATATCAATAAATCAATATTATATGTATATACATAATTTTATACACAACAGGTATGTGAAATATTGAAATAAATTCAAAGTCTGGCATTCCCCTTAGAATTTACTAAACCATTATAACCTTCTTATAACCTACCCAATGGTGCCTAACACCTATGATCCTATCTTGCCACTCCTATGATAATATATAATTAAAAATTAAAGTAAACTTGAGTTTCATTCAACTATCTACTTTATTGAATACCCTTCTGCTATTCCGTTTTCATGTTTCCTTCTGATAACTCGCAGGACACTTGTGCTGTATCTGGAAATGACTTGTCTTCGGATATGTGCCAGTTGGTATCTGTGCCTACTCAGTTCAACACAGACCTGTCACACACCCCCCAACAATTCACCCCCTCAAGCACTGCCTATAATCTTATATAGTGTTTTGCCTTCTTGTTGGTTGCATGAAACTTCTTTCACTCAATTAACTTATTATAATTAAAATACATCTATATTAACCTCAACTCAAATTAACTTACAAGTCACAAAATTATCAATTATGTATTTTCAAAATATTTACTTTATAAAAAATAAACTAATCTTCTTTAAATTAAATCAATAAACTTGTTTCATTCTTTTAAATTTCTTAAATCTGTATTTTCAGGCAATTTCAACTTTATTAGGCCTAGCCTATACTTCAAAATTTCACTAACACCTCTTTAAATTAACCAATATCTATTAAAAACTTCCTTTAATTCATTTTCTTTCTTAAATAACATTTATTTTAACTTTTAATCTTTAAATTCCAGTATACACCAACTTTAGAGTCCTTGTCGATTTTATTTGTCTTCAAACTAACATTACTATACTTCAAATCTTCATTTCCTTTCAGCAAAATTATCTAACCTCAAAATTAACTTCAAACTTCTTCATAAACAAACGATGATTCACCATTAAAAACTCGCAGAAACATAACTATAGGAGAACTTCCTATACGAAGACTTTTTCTTCAAAAACACGTAGATACCATATAACCATAGGAGAACTTCCTAGGCGAAGCATTCGCTTATAAACTCGCAGACCTAACCTCTAACTATTCCTTAAACAACGACACTTTTAGTCGCAGACATAACCTCCAATAAATTCTTCTAAGATCTATTTTGCTTAAATTCCATGTTCTGATGACTTGACGCAGACTCCTTTTTTAGCTTTACAATATGTATTCAATAATCCATTTTTGGATAAAACCTCTTAATTACTTATTACCTTTTACTTAATTTGCTTTCAAAAAACATCTCTATCCCCACTCAAATATGTTATTTAAGATTCTAAACTTTTAAAACTCCATTTATAAATTATATTTCCTTATTAACTTTTATTTAAAATTGCCTTCATTATACCATTTATTATTTTTTAGAAACAACCTATTTATTCAAAATTCACATTAAGTCAAACTTCCTTACCATATTTATCAACTATCACTAAAAAACAACTTATTTATTCCTATACTATCTGTCCAAAATTTACTTAGCACCACCCTTTAGAAATAATTTATTTTATCCAAACTGTACAATATCACCACTACCTTAATTCAACCTTCTTACGCGTATTTTTCTTTACGCCTCTTTATTACATTACTTCAGTATTCTAGACAAAACTTTCTTGTCCGTAATCTTTCTTACGTTTCCTCTCCGGCATCTTCAAAACATGTAGGCCTAACCTACGCTTACTTCTTTTGTTTATCCTTCCGTAGAAGTTTACTTTCCTATAGCCAAACCTATAATCCCATTTTGATTTCTTTTGTTTACCACTCTTCCTAAATATTTCCAAAATTTTCTCTAAATTATTCTCAATACTTTCACTAATATACAAATCAAACAATTCTTCTAAATTCACTTTGAAACTATACCTAGGCCTATTTACTTTCACTTTCTTAAATTTGTTTCCTACTTTTACATTTTTCAAAGCTACTTCCCCAATGTTTTCCTCTAACATAACCTCTACTACTTTATTAGTAAATCCAGCATTACATAAACCATCTACGAAGTCTTTACCTATTTGGTCACCTTCGACTCTACCACTATCTCTAACTATATCGTTTTTGTTGCTTTTAACACTAACCTCCACTACTTTATTATTATAATTAGGCCTATTCACAATTTCTGCTTCCATTCTACTATTTTGTTCAACTTGGATATCTGTGTCAACCACCATATCATTAGCTAATAATTTACCATTTATCTCACTAAGGGCCGGTTTCTCCAAGTAACGTTTAACTAAAACGAGTTTAAAGTTATACCGACGTTTAAACCATCGATCGATTTCTCTATACAGTTTGGCCTGAAGTTTAAGTTAAACCGTGGAAGAAGAATGTTGGCTGCCCTGATTTAGTATTTGTGCTTTTATTTCGTCTGCTCAATACACATATTGAGTTTAGGAGGTTATGTTTCTACTCTGTTTGCAAAAGCGGTGTTTTGTCAATATGTTTGCAAATGAGTTTGTAGAGTTGTGTATTCCACAATGATCCCCCACATTTGTAAGAAATCCTCCACAGGCATAAAATCTTAATTTGGTAAAAAAACTTCACTTCAGATGACACAGTTTGAATGTTCACTTTCTTCGGCGCAATCTGCTCTCTAATAACATCCAAAACCATATTGGCCGTGTTCTTACACATTCTAAATCTTGTGAAAAATTCAATATCATTCCACTTTTCAAAATTGTCCGGTCTTTCACGAATTCTTCGTGGTGCACGCGTGATGGGACATCGTACCTCCAATTCTTCTTCGTCTACATCATTAAAAATATCAAATATCTCTTCCATTTTCAAACTATCTTAACTTCACGTGAGGCATGAAAACAAACGACAAGCTTGAGGTTATGTTGTTATTTCAGTGCAGACAACTTGTGAGTTAAACGTTACTCTGCGTTTAAACCAGCTGGTAATATGGTTTAACTTTTGCCCCAAGTTAAACTTCCAAAGAGCAATGGAGAAACCGATAAGCCAGTTAAACTCACAGCTAAACCGTTTCTAAAGTTTAAACCTCTTTGGAGAAACCGGCCCTAACCAGACTAACTGTGTTATTTTCAATTTGATTAATTTCTTTATTTACTGTATTAATTTTAGTATTTAATTCCTGCCTTAACTTATTATTAGATTCTTCTACTTTATCAATTAATTTCTTTAAGTTTTCTTTTAATTGAATATTATCATTTTTTATTTGGTCAAACTTGTCACTTATATTACAAAAATTATCTTTAGTTTCTTTAGCTTGTATGTCAAATTTTGGATTTAATTGTAAATTATTTTCATTTAAAGAGTAAAATTTTTCATTTAGTGTATCTTTAGTTTCTTCAATTTTGTGCATTAGCATTTGTAACATTAGGCCTACATCTAGTTTATCTGGTTTAATTTTATCTTGCATTGTCTCTACCTCTACAGAATCTTTACTGTCGAGTGTACCTTCTAGGCTAATTACCACCCCTAGGCCTAACTTATCTTTTACCATTCCATCCAACTCTGTAGAGTTGGCATTTACTACTCCAGAGTCAAACCCACTGTCCCCTGAATTACTTGCCATTTCTTTGTTTTATTGCAATATTTCCTGTCTTAAACCAAATGATCTACGTTGTTTTACCTTCACGAAACCCCCTCACCTCATCATTCAGGCCCTGTAGTTGGACGCCATTTTGTAAGCTTAGAGTCTATATTGACGAGCCCCAAGTTGGCTGCGCCAATTTGTAAGATGCTCTGCTTACAAATAAAAAAAAATAACAAATTATATAAACTTGAGTTGATTTGCAAGACTCTATTTTTAGTTTTATTCTATCTCGGGTAGTGAATTCAATGACCTGATTGATATAAGGTGAAAAGGATCAGATTAGGCCAAACAAAGTAGACGATTTAGAAATTACCTTTGACATTTATTAATACTATCATAAAATATACGACAAAGAAAAATAAATTCAAATACATACAAATTATAGATTATAAGTTTAAAGAGAGCTATTAATTTATTAAAAAAAAGAATTTTAAGTGCACTGTACTTACAATAAGCAGACCACAAACTTATTAATTTTTTAAAAAAGAAATCCCCACTCGCACGCGCAAAAAACTTTCGTAGCCTAGTTCATGTTCGTGTCCGATTTACTGTCACATTAATTTAAGCGATCGCACTATACACCAATTGACTATGAGATACTACATTGTACTTGTAGATCAAATAATAAATGTTACATGAAAACTGTTAACAATGCGCAGCGCGCAACACTTCTAAGCATCTTCACCGCTTGGACTCTAGTTGAAAAGTACTTTAGCGTCTTTCTCCACCGCTCATTCAGCCGGCGTCTATTCCCCTTCCACCAATCAGAAAACGTCTGATCCTATAGATGTTCAAAGTTGCGTCAGTCTTTGGGATGCTAACTACGCGTTCTTTCTGTGGATCTTGCGTGTGAACGCACGTAGGCCGTTTCTCCAGGAATTGGCTTGCAGGTGTTCGCTTATCTCGTCTAGACTTTTGGACGTTGTTTTTCTAACTGCGTCTTGAAACTCGTATAATTTCCGCGTCTTGGCGTTAGTACATAGACTGTCTATCTTCTTAAACCCTACTTTTAAATTTAAAATAATTGATTTAAAAAATTGTCTGCCTTTTATTTTTATTCTACTGAAATGTACTTTAAAATTGTCTGCCCTTTTATATTTATTTCCTTTACTTTAAAATGCTTCTAATTATTAAGCTCTCTTTCTAAAAAACATTTGTAATATAAATTAAGTTAAATTCAAAAATAAAAATGCTCTCTTTCTAAAATTGACTTATGGTCCTATTCTATATTATTTTATACTTTGGAAAGTTGGAGATCTTACAACCCGAGGACCACGTACAAATCTGCAGAAGCGGTAGTAGGTCGACAGATATCACCAACTCCGGTATAGTTAAGCGGGCCGTAATAAATCGCGATACAATTAAAGAAGAGGAGTGATCCTAAGGGATTGAAGATAGAAATCGTTCTACCATAAGGAAGAGGAGAAATCCTGGGAGGAAGGAAGAAAGAAGAAGATCAAGGACTTCATTCCAAGGCCTAAACCACCTAGGAGGAAAGCTGCGATCAATCATATTTATTTGTGAGTAACAAATAACCAAGCTATATAATTTTTTAGTATAAATAAAAATCCAGAGGCAAAATTTTAATAAATAAAATCCAAAGTAATAGTAAATTCAGGGGAAAGTGTAAAAGTAAACTCATTCAGGAATATTCCCTATTCTCACAATGGTATAAAAGCATTTCAAATCTAAATGTAAATAATATCATATGTGTAAATATCTATATATACTTGTTTGAAATTTTAATAACTTGAGAAAGATAATCCATTTGTTTTTGAAATTAAAAAAGTTAAGTTTTCGATTTTTAATTTCTTTTTATTTATGAATCAAATACCCTATACCATTAAGTTAATCAGTGCTCTAAAATAAGATAGTCAATAAGGTTTATTATTTCTTGTGTGTGACCAAATAACTTCAAACGACACGACCCAGAGAAGGAGTCTGACTAGAGCTAGCATATAATATCTAAAGTGTATTTATTACAAACCAATCTTTTAAGATTTAGGAAAGTTAGCGTATTTCCTATTTCTTGTCCACGTATACGCGCAAAATATTAAGGGCAACTCAAATTGAAAATAAAGGCGGGTGCGACGTAGCAAAATACCTTGCGAGCCCGAAAAATTAAAAAATTGTGCGTGTGCGGCGTGGCAAAGTGTAACACTATTCTTATTGGAAAAAAACATCATAAATAAGTAATTAATTAGTAATTAGTTGTAGTATGGAATTAGAATAATTATGTATTTATTAAATAAACTAAATACTGTATTAATGTGTAAAAATGTAGGTTATGATTGGTAATAGTCAAGACGTGTAATGTGATTAGCGTGAACCCAGACCAATAGTCAGGATTTTCTATTAATTCTGAAAATTTCATAAAAATTTACTAAAACAAAACAAAAAATATATATAGCAACAAATTCTTCAAAATTTTACTCGTAACCTAGCGTAGGCAATAGGTTAAGTGTAATTTGAATGAAATACTCACATAAAATCTTTTGAAATACTGTAAAACTAATACACGAAACACAGTTTATAGTCATATTACACTAAAATGAAAAACTACTGGTTTATTAATTAATTGTTTACTGTTTTTACCACTTATTTTGAAAACAAATAAAACACACGTAGAAAGTAAAACTCAATGCTATAAGTAAAATATAACAGTAAAATTAGCAAAACATAACATTAAAACTCGAATATCAAAATTTTGCAGCTCGAATATGCAGTTAACAACTAAACCAAGAGACACAACGCACTATGCTTATAGAATTCTTAGGCTTAGACAGCTGGTCAACACAGATGTGCAGAATATAAACACAGTTTGTCTATTTTAAAATATTTATGTTTATTGTTATTTAAAATATTATTCATATTATGTTTTAATAATAATTATTATATTTATTATAAATTATTACATTATTAGTCTTCTAAAATAAAAATTTCATCATTTTTACTTATTTAATTATGGTGACATTAAATTTTTTTGCAAATGACGAAATATTGTGAAATAATTTAACGATATTTCGTCAGATGGTTTTTTCCGCGTATTTTAAAATTGGTGAAATATAGTCAAATGGTCCCAAAAGGGATAGTGGAATCAATCTACCTTCCAATTGTTGCTGAGAGACTTCCCCACTAAATAAAAAGGTCAATAAAATAATAACTTTACAGACTGTTTTCAAAGATCTTTTTGCCTTGAATTTGTTTTAATCTGATTGGGAATTTGTTACTAACATCAGTCAGACTTTACAATTTAAGATAACAAGTTTCTTGGGAAAAATTAATCAGAGAAAGCACCATCAGGCGTGTTTAATCTTAATTTTGTTTATAGTACTTTCTCTTTCTATTTTACTATGTTTGTTACAGCACCTGTTTATTAGTACTGTAAATACAAACATTTCTGTGTCTGATTCAATTTGTAATGTACTTACTGGAATAAAAATGGAAAAGGCTTGAGCAAGTATTCCGATATACCCTAGTTGAACGGTGAGCTCTAATATCTCTAACACTTTGTCCGGAGTCCAAGGTTCATCCAATGTCAACGGTCCTTGTATTGAAGTGAGAATCCATGTACAGAAAGGACTTATCACAGACTTGGGCTGTGTAAAAAAAGATTAATTTAAATTATACAGGTTTACAGCTTTTCACCTAATTTGGAGAGAAATAAACCTATACCAATAGAAGCAATATCTCTTTAGTTTAAAGCACTGTAAACCAATTTCGTTTATTTGAGTTGTATACAAAATACCTTCATTAGGGGTTAATGATCTTACCCTTTTTGTTCATATAAACAATTTACTATTCCTCTTGTATAACAAAATTTTAAGTTAGGAGGAAGAGGGAACTATAAGACTAGACTTATGTTTATTTATATTTACATGTTAGACATAATTTGTCATCAAACTCAAAATTAAATCAAATTGCAAACTTGTTGAGATTTTATGTAAGCATAAAATTAAACACTTGAACCATACATTATAAAAATCTTTAGTAAAAACATGAACCAAAGTTATTATTACACATTTCAAAGGAATGAATTTAAGAAAATAAAAGTTATAAAATTATTGTTTTGTAGAGTTTCAACTTAAGATGGTTAAATAAAAAATAAATATGTATGACTTTAATCATAATACAGTATGTCACTATTTTATAAAATATCTTTTTTAAATATAACACATTACATTATAATACAATTTGTATCTATAAAATTATACTGCACGGATACCAACCTTTAAACAAGATGCTAAAAGCGCCAATACAGGATTGCCAACAATCCTACTCATTTTTAACATTTCCTCTGCATTGTTGTTACATTGTGCTATATTTGCAAACAACTTGTACTTGCAGTGAAGATTACATTTGTTAGGACCAGCCTTAACCTGGGTTAGGTCCAAGCTTCCAGTAGCCTAGAACAAGAAAGTTTTGAAGTAGTAAATCAACAGGTTAGAAATGTATTACGGTATGTAAAAACTGCCAATTTTCCACTTCATTTTAAGACTAAAATTATCTAATAGTGGTCACCCTACATACAAGCATTATTTTTCAACTACCTTAAATAGTGGTGTTATAATGCTGGATACTTACAATGCTACTCATATCACATTGTTTAATAGGTTCAATAGCCAAGGCGTAATACAGATGTTCTTGCAGCTTGTGACAGTTGAATTCTGCAACCATTTCTTGGACCTACAATAAAAAAAAAACAGTCTTATTATCGCAGGAAAGTAACTTTATTTTAAAGCCTGTAAAGAAAATTAACTGTATATAATTAAAGACATACGATACATTTAAGAACAAAACTAACCTTTTCCAGAGGATACTGAAAAATTTGAGCAGCTAAAATAAATAACAACCAGTTGTTACACTCTGCTGCATATTTTAAAATCATGTAAGATGGTGGCAAACCATGTAGCACAGCTAGACGAACTGGAAGTTGGTTTTGACGAAGACATAGTATCATGTCCGCCTCATTTTTCCACTGAGCTTCCAAAGTCAGTTCAACCGCTCTTAGTACTTCTTCAACTATTCCAACATGATTCACTACCATTTTATACAGCTGAGACTCTAAAACCATACAGAATCATACAATTGGAATAAAACACACAAACAAATTCAAGTGGAGTTTGAAATAAAGGATTATTTGTAATTTTGAAAGTGGAATTGATAAAGTTAATTTAACATATTTGTTCAGTGCTGTTCTATAATTATTAATTAATAATAGATTTACTTAAATTGTACTGACAATATCACCCTAGCTTTGTGTTTATTCAATCAACAATGAGAAAATGTTTCAATCACTTCCAACATGAAAACTTTGATGGTGACGGAAAATATTCCATACAATATTTTACCAGGACAAATATGCTGATCAGGTTAATAATACTACAAAAACTATACATTAAAATGAAATCCCTTCTTGTGATATACTATAAAATTTTACATTTTGTGTTTTTATTGTACTTACTAGTTTTATTTGATAATCGTCACATGACATAATAATTCTACATACATTTTTTTTACTCGACTTATAAGGGTGATCAGTGTTACAATAACAAATACATATGCAGTGTTTAATAATATTTAGTTAACTAAAAAGGAATCATGATTGAAAATTGTTTAGTCAGTTTTCAAAGCAATTAGTAATAACAAACAATCATTAATATCAATGAAATTAACACATTTATCATTAGGTAAAACCTACAAAACATTGTAGCAGTATTCATAATTCATAACTATTCTCGTCTTATTTTATTTTGATAAAATTCTCCAAATGCTCTCAACTATGCAAAATTATGGATCAATAATAATAATTAAATCAAACAACATTTTTCAATGAACATAAATCAAATAAAACTTACTTAAGTATTCATTATCATACAATTTATTTTTCTGCATAATTAGGGCACATGCAAGATGAGTCCGGAGTAGATTTGAGTCTTTTCCTAGCATCTCCGTGAAAGCAATACAAGATGTGGTGACCAAAGGATCCATCACATGGTACAAAGCTAAACCATGGGCAGCATTGCAAGCATGTTTCTTTCTGCAAACAAATCTTCAGGTTTTAAGAAGGGAATCATGAATTTTAATTTTAATCTGCACAGAGACATCATCAGGCTTCATGCTTGTTATGATGTCATGATGTTCATGACAAGCGCGAAGCCTGGAGATGTCTCTGTACAGGTGAAACGGTCCTAGCTATGTAACATTGAAAAATGATTATTTTAAACAGGCCTATAAAGGTAAATACAATAAATATACAGTGAAACTTGGTTATAGCGTCAACAAAGGGACCAAAAAAATGTTGACGTTATGTCCGAGAGACGTTATACAAGATGTATCAACAGGAAATCATATTTTTGTTAGCTTGACTGCTTGAGTGTAAGGACAAACAACTATACAGTATTACCAATATTGACAACATTATTCATGACGTTTATTAAAAAGAAAAACTATACTTTTCTTTTAATGTACAGTAGGGTTCCAGTAATTCGAGCTAATGGAGCTGAATTATAAATTAGGTAACATTGGTTAATGTGTAAAAGTTTAATGCGTAAATAATTAGGTTAAACATTTTTACATTTAAATACATGTTCTGTGTATTAACAAACTTTAGCATTACTGTAATTAAAAAAAAACACTAAAACTACAGTGCATATTAACCCTCCTGATGTTGGATAACTCAAAGTGAGTGGTCTGAACGCGCTGTCGTAGTGAATTAAGTAGTAGTCTGTGACAATTCAAATTGTATTGAATATTTCACCCACTAAAAATCATCCAATCGCAATAAAACAAAAACCGTTGTAAAGGAAATGATTTAAACTTAAACTTTTGTATTTACACATTTACATATATAATCATCGTTTTAAAATTATAGTTTTCTGTAAACATACTTGCGCGTATCAAACAGAAAGAAAATATTCTCAACTTTGTCCTTCTCTAAAGCTTAATGGCGCTCTACAGAAATATTTTGACCAATAATATAAAGATACCATTGGATTCGTCAAGATTTTATGTTTCTGAAACTGCCTTCCAATCAGATGTCACTGTAATAGTTTCTGATATGTAATGGTTTCTGTAAACCTTTGCAATTGGACAATTTTCAGCCAATGAAACACCACATTTTGCTTTCGAGATAACGCCTACAACTCGTTGTGTTAGTTTATTTATCTTTATACCATTTTGTAGGGAAAACTTTGATCTTTCGTTTGGTGTAAGTGTAAAGTAAACTACATTTGAATGGTTAGATGTTACTCAAACAGCAGTGAAAGGACAGACTTTCGTAGAATTCAAACGGTCGGATGAGATCGCTATGCAAGCCTGTTTCCCACACTCTTCCAACGGACATTTTGTATTCCGTTTATCGGCGCGAAGTTTAATTTTTTTTTCAACTCATTTTGTGATTCAAGTAAAGCTAAGTCAAATACTTTTATGAAATAATAATTTACAAGTATACAGTTCAATTCCTTGATTTATTCTCTACACTTTCTTATAATAATTTTTCGGCAAAGGATATATTCCTAAATTACTATTCAAACTAGGCCTAGTTTTGTTAGCAGTCTTGTAGTAGGAATATAAAAACTGGTGTTTTCAAAATAAGAAATTTGAAATTGATAAATATTTTTATACAGTTCTATTTAAACTAAATTACGAAACTTTTTTACATTTATAAAAATAACTACAAAAAATGTTTACTACTTTTTATGTAGGCCTAAAGTTGAACTTTTTCCTTTCATTACTGAACATTTTTTTGTTTCTTGAGTTAATAACTTTGTAAATTGTGCATCAATAATTTTTTTACTGGCAAATATAAATTCTTTAAACGTTTCTCTACAAAAAAGCGATTTAAAACTTTTGGATTGCTTTATAATTATTATATTTGGCGAATTTTTGAAAATATGCATGCACACGCTTGACGTTGCAAAAAATTAGCATTAACAGTTGTAGGGTTAAAACATTAACTTACTCTATCTAAAACACACAACCATTTTAAAATGTCAACATTACTTTGGAGGTGGGGGCAACTGTCTGATCAGAACTTTGAAATGACTTGCCTGGCTATATGATTCAGTGATTTATCCCGCACTTTTGTCTCACCCTAACACTTTCCCAGCAAGATCACATGGGTTTAGTTACAGCTGACAGTACATTTATTTGTTCAGTGGCATCACATCTTAATAGGTGACGTTTACTACAGTATGATATATTTAAAAAACATTAAAATTTAAAAATGTTTAATGAAATTAAAGTAAAATATTTTGTAGACTTCTGTCGTTTCAACCGAGTGGTTCAAATATTTACTAACGCTAAAACAGAGGTTTATAATAACATAAAAGATAACGATTTGACCGGACGTACAAAAAAAAAAAAACTATGTCCGAGTGACGCATTAGCCGAGGCTGTTAAAACTAAGTTCGACTGTATTTAGAATAATAATCCAGA
>JAGFPH010022682.1:0-12431 GCA_018207615.1 Philaenus spumarius | reverse complement strand
GGACGATAATTGCCTAACAGTGTTTTGTGTTTTAATGGAGCAGAAAGGATTTTTTTTCGAAATTTGTATTTTTGTTTTGAGTTACATTATAAAATGTCTTTCTTCAGAAGACGCAGCACTTTATTTTTGCAAAAATTATTGGTTTCCGACAAAAATAAATTAGTGTTTCGTGACATAGGTTTATCTGACTATTGTATATAGTGCTACGATATTATCTCCAACGCAGTTTGTTTAATGCAGTTGGTATCACTGCAGTGAGTCTAATATGCAGATTTCCTGTGGAGAGTCACTAACAATAGAAAAACTAGAATGCAACTGTACAGACTGAGGGACTGGTTTAAAATCATTTGACTTTATTATATTTTCTAAATATAAATTATCATGTAAAAAAAAATAATAATCGTTTCGATCGATAGGATATCAGTTCTTTATTTATTTATATTTTATATCTATGATATTTTTTTGGTTGGGGTGATAATTTGATTATTTATTCTTATTTTTGTTTCATTTATTTATTGATGTATAATTGATATTTTTTGTTTGATTATAAGAACAGTTTTTGACTATCGCAAAAGTTTATATTAATTTTATGAATCATTTAACTTAATTATACAGTTTCTAAATACAAATGTAAAAAGTAATATTAAGTTTATTTTGTCATAATTTGGAGCATAAATAATTAAAAAATTATAAAGTAGTTCTGCTGCAAATTGCTAAGGGGCGGGCACATCTCGTCATTGCGAAATTCAAGAAGTTTCTAGAGAGACGTGTTATCGTGTATTGCATATATCTCAAGTTAGTGTAATCAAAAACATGTATTTTTTACCGACATTTTAATGTAAGTAAGATGCATTAATTATTCTTTAAAGATCAAAGATAAGGTAAACAAAGATTTGTAAGTATTAATTAAATCAAATATAATTGCAACTTACCGTCGTCAATAGTCAATTGTCGTATAAATTCTTCAAACTACTTCCGTTTCGGCTTATTCCGCCATTTTCAAGTTAAAATTCGTTGGAGAAATTAATACGTTGTCACACATCACATACACATTTACACACAAACATTCAGAATAAATACAAAAAATGCACTATTAAGAAAGCACATGTCCTGTGGGCCCACTGTCTCGCACTGTACTGATGTCATGAAAGTTCACTGGGTTGCAATTTTCAATAGATTGTTTATTAATGGCGGAATAAACCGAAACGGCCGTCGTTTGAAGAATTTATAAGACAATTGACTATTGACGATTGAAAGTTGCATTTATATTCGATATATAACAATAGTCGGAATGGCGATAAACGTAATAAGTAATTCATTAAATAATAAACAGTTTGGAACGGTTTTTACCACTTGTGAGCAATTTGCCATATAGCGTACCCTGTTGTGTAAAATAGTTGCGTGTTCTTACGTTTTAATACGGACTTAAAACAGCTATCAAACAGTATAAAAAGACAAATTACAAGTTTATAGTGATTTTAAGACAAACCTTGACATATTTGGTAAGGCAAACTTATTGACATATTGATATTTTAAAACTTAGTATTTAAAATACTAATATTTTCACTTAAGATTCTTTTTATTGAAATTGTTTATTCATCTATACACTAAATGTATTTCTTTAATATTTTTGTTATTCAAATTGTATCATACAATAGTTTCATCAAATGTATGTTATGCATAATGCATAATGTTTTGAAATAATCATATTTGCATAGACTCTCCTAGGACTACGATCCAACTAGTTTTGGACTAGTTACATTACTTCCGCTCAAGTCATGACTGTAAAATATATCTACGTTATGATATAAACGCGTAAGTCATACAAGAATAATTCAACTAATTATTCTAACAAGAGACCAAAAGGTAAATATTATTATCAAGGGTTTTCATTTAGCCATGCGTACACAATTTTATTCAATTTGCATATCGTATATATTTAATTATTTCTGTTTCTCGACGAAAACCATTCGTAAAGTCGCTTCATTAGATTGCAATCAATTATTTTAAAATTAAATGTGTATTTAACAGTTCAGAAAACATATTAAATGCTTAATTTGCATGTTTTTTAAATTTTATTTATTTATAACTTCCTCCAGAAGCAATACATATACAAAATATCAACACATCTATTAAAGCTATTTTATACATTAGAAACCAGTGAGA
The DNA here is from genome assembly GCA_018207615.1 of Philaenus spumarius. NCBI lineage: Eukaryota > Metazoa > Arthropoda > Insecta > Hemiptera > Aphrophoridae > Philaenus > Philaenus spumarius. Next base: position 10,265 of record JAGFPH010022682.1, on the reverse strand, counting down.
GAAAAAGCTAAATTCATCAACAGACATAAAGTGAACCTTGACTTGTATCATATTCTTAAATATAAACACTTTTAAATAACACTGATTTACCTTATTTAGGTTACACCAGGTGACTTCCTTTTTGAAATCGCACTTAGGCGTTTCAGAGCATCTGCTCCATCTTCAGCGTATATAATCACTCACTATCGAGATCGTTATACATTAAAATTAACAAATAATTATTTACAATATTAACAAATATTCGAGGAAAAATTTAGCTGATCATTCAATAAGCTTTATACGAATACTTTTACGATACGGCCATCAAAATCTTAAATAAACACTGCCGCCAGATATGATATGAGACTTCAGTTGTCCTAGGGCATTGACGCGATACACAATATATATGTTCATGTTATATGTTTATGTGTTATGTTTTGTCCGTAATTATTTGTTAATTTTAATGAATAACGATCTCGATAGTGAGTGATTATATACTCTGAAGATGGCGCAGATGCTCTGAAACGCCTAAGTGTGATTTCAAACAGGAAGTCACGTGGTGGAACCTAAATAAGGTAAATCAGTGTTATTTAAAACATTTGTGACTTGGATACCAAAAAAACATGAATCTTAAAGTAAACACTTTTGGCCACTCACTCTTACACACCTATATATTAAACTAATATACACAGCTTACTACAATAACATTTTATTATTTAAACTCAAAGTAGAAACACATTGACTTAAATTTAAAAAAAATATATAGTACACTTGAATGAAAAAACCCACATTAGCCTACTCTGGAAGAGAAAAAACAAAAACAAAGAAAAACACCCGGCTCTCCTAAAGGCATAGCCCGCTTTAGGGATAGCCACTCGTACATTTTTCGAATCATAAATATGACAGCAGTAAGAACAAATTTTACCAAAATATATATTGCTCTTAAATCAAAAATTATAATTTAAAAAGAGTTTTTTCAGAAGTTAACTTTTTTAAATATCGGCGAGCATTCTACCCAAATATTAACAATATACATTAAATGTTCTTACTAAACAAGAGAGAAAACAAAGTAAAGAGGCAAAATAACACAACATTTACACATATTTTACACCATTTGTACGAGGAGTAATATTTAAAGATCACTATTAATACTATTTAATAACTATTAACTATGTACATTTAACAAGTGTTCAACATCCTCCTGCTCAAAGAAAATTTCTTAATTTTTGCAAAAAAAAAAATAGAATTTCCACATTTGATGTGGCCAGGTAGTACATTAAAAAATGTTTGCCCGAGGAAACAAAACGTCTTCATAAAATAAGTCTTGAAAGGCTTTGGCACTACAAAATGTCCTGCACTTCTTAACCGCTTCCTCCTCTTATCACACCGATCAGAAAGCTGCCTTTTTCCACTTTTAATAAAAAATTACTTAAGTACTTTGTAAATGTACAAGTATCTTAAAGGTAATGTTCGTAAAGAAAGGAATAATGGTTTTGAATGTTCCAATCTACTCCTGTTTAGAATCATCCGGAAAAAATGTTTCTGGATATTAATTACAGGAATTAGATTGCTAAAATGTAAGTCCCTCCCCAACTATACAAACCATACTCTATTCTAATTTGAGCCAGTGAAAAATAAATCATGCGATTAACACATGCGGAGGACACATATTTCTAAGAAAATAAAACACTCTTAAAATACTACCCAATTTAGATTTAAACTTAGACAAATGAACTTTCCAATTTAATTCATTGTCGAGGAATACACCCAAATATTTTATACAGGTTCTTGCTTTAATAACTGAACATTCATTTTTGCAAAAACTTCTTTCACGTGAAGTGAAATCAAAACTTCCTTTTAAAATGAAATTTACTTAGTTGTTTTTTTTCCACACTCAGGACTATTTAAAAAAAAACACCATCGTATGGCTCTTACGTCATCATTCATGGCCTGTTTAACATCACTCCATGTTCGTTCACCAGAACATAGTGCAGTATCATCTGCAAAAGACATCAAGCTACCATTTAGTCGCGCATTACAAAGGTCATTAATGTATATAAGAAACAATATCGGACCCAAAACAGGCAATTGAGGTACGCCATACTTGATTTGCCCCATTTTACTAATAACACCATTTACCCTCACACATTGTTTCCTTTTAGCAAGATAGCTTTGAAACCAACTCAATACAATTCCTCTGATACTGAAATTTGAAAGTTTATGGATCAATATTGAATGATCAACAGTATCAAAAGCTTTTTAATGTCTAAGAAAAGCCCACTCACACATTTACCACGATTTATGCCTTCATTTACACACCTCATTCAATGTAAAAGAGCTTCGTCTGTATTTATACCTTCTCTGAATCCATATTGGTTACTACTAAAAAAGTAAACTTTGTTAAAATAACCCATCAGTTTTTGTTTCATATGTTTTTCGAGAATCTTTGAAAAGGTTGAAATAAGTTACATTGATATAAAATTATAACATACGTTAGTTGACCCTTTTTTATGAATAGAAAACGCCAGAACCAAAACTAAAATTAAAAACGTATAGCAAGACATCGATAAATTTACGATAAGTAAGTTTTATCATAGTAGAGCTGATTCCATCAATGCCTGGAGATTTCCTATTTTTTAAACAGTTAATTGCGCAAACAATATTTCTTTCTGAAATTGAATATATCATCCACAACAGGTAAAAAGTATGTGTTGAACATATCAGCCACTATTCCAGCGTCATCCTGTAATTTACCATCAACCAATAAACTTATTTTATTATTATTAATTGACTCAGTTTGACCATTTATCTGTTTTAGAATACTCCATGTCATGTTTAAGTTCCTCTTGCAGTATTTTAGAAGACTAAGATAATAATTACTGTTTATTTTACGTATATCATTGTTTTAGTTTATTACGAAAACTTTTAAAAGTTTCCCTTAATCTATCATCAGTAGGACGTTTTTTTTAGTTTTTTAATAATTAAATCTCTTTTTTTAATGCGCTTACAAATGCCATCAGTTATCCACGGTTTTAATTTTGTGAATACCTTAGTGAATAGTGTGAATATACTTACATATATGTCGCTGTATTAATTAAGTCTAATAATATTCCAATAAATTTAGAATATGCAAGGGATGCATTAAGTTGTCGATAATAATCGGTCCAATCTACGCTATCAAGTACTATTTAAACACTCGTAATTGATGCGATAAGATATTACCTGCTTACCGGTCGAAGTCAACTCCCCTCCCCTCAAAGTCAACAATGTCATGAAACGGTCAAAAACATGCGATTCAACTATCTGTGCCTTATAAGTTATTCCAATCTTATCTAAAACTCTAACAAAACCATGGTCAATACAATTTTCTGAATCCTCTGTAATTCGGGTAGGCTGATTTATCAACGATTCTAGGCCGAAACTACTCATTAATGTTTTATAATTATTTGAAACTTTACATTCCTCTAGGATATTAATATTTAGATCTCCCATCACTATATAATTTGTAGGCGATTTAGTTTCCTCAAGTTGTATAAAATAATCACTTAATTCCTCAAGAAAAATCTCAATCGATTGCGAATGTAATCTATATATACTTATTAAGAAATAATTTTCTTTTGAAAACCTAAAAACAATTTCTAGCACGTCTTCTGAAGTGAATTTGAGTTGTGTACTGTGCAAACATTCAATTTGAGAATCCTGTTACTTTAAATGAGCAGTTCTTGTATCTATCTTTGTATCTGTCGGTGATCTCGAAAACGGCTCTAACGATTTTGGATGAAAATTAGCATACATGGGCTATGTGACGTCAGGAATTGAATGAGCTAGGTCTTATGACTTCAAAAACGCGCATAAAGTCTGAAAACTGCGCATAAAATTAAAAATCTAAACTAATTTTTATACCACTATTCAAGTCACTTAGAAGGCGAATAGATACAGCTTCTTTTTATACATCCTTCAAAGTCACTAAATATTCGAATGGATATATTATAGATACAATCCATACGTTAAAAATACTGAACGATGCTCGTTCACCCAGGTACAAACGAACCAAAGATTAGCGAGAGCCTTTAGAGAGTTTTCCAACTGCGAGCGAAGCGAAGCAGCCATCTGAGGCAGTAGGCCAAGGCGGGGTTGGGACGTGAAGAGTCCAGGGGCAGAGCCCCTAGTGTATATAAACTGCCACGCCCCTGCTCTGTAAGTTTCATTAGACCTTAGCATGAGATTATAATTTGGTAATTAATTGATAAAAATCACTCTCAGTTTTGCTTATCCAAATCTCAGACAAAACTATTATGAGCGGCCAATCCTCCCATCCCGATAACTCAGTTAACAGAATGTCAAAGGTTTTATGCATGCTTCTAATATTTTGATGCATTATGACAAGACGTTCAGAACCATTGGCAACTAGATCAACACAAGCTTCGTCTGTAAAATCTAATTATGCTACAAGTCAAGGCAACATATACAATACTACAAAAAAGAAAAAGAAAATGCAATAACTTAACACTAACACAGCATTTACACGTAATGAAGATCATCACATTACTTGTTTTATTGGATCGCCTTCAGTCCTTCTCAAAAATACTCTGCCTCCTCGTACCCAGCAGAACTTGTAGCCGTGGTTCCTCTTCGCCTCGCGTGCCAAAGCAAACAACCTCTTTCATTATGTAGAGAGGAGAATCTGCTCAAAGTCCCATTTGTCTTGTAGGCAAATTCTGTTTTGCACTTTTCTTCCGTAAGAGCTCTTCCTTGTCCAAACGCCTTATGAATTTAACAATTATACCCGGATGGGTGTCTGTCCGGTCTTTTGCCCAACTTATGGCATGCATCAATCATACCTTCACCCATTTCAAAGTCTATAGCGACTCCAACCTTTTTTACAATTAATTTTGACAACGTCTTCTCCGTTTTCCATGGGAACGCCCTGTATCTCTATGCAATTACTTCTACTATACTGTTTGGCATCCTCCGATCTACTTTCCAGCGCCTTAATTTTCTCCTTCAAACGTTTATTTTCTGTAGTTAATTTTTCTATTTCTTCCAGAAACTTGTCGACTTTCATAGTTTGCTGTTTAATAGCCTCCGTATTTTCTGCTAACTTTTCGCTCTGATTTTCATTTGCGGTAATAAAATCATTTACAATAGTTCTCCGATTTTAGTTTATTTTGTTTATGGCGTTCATAATATCCTGTAGGCTCAGCTTTCCCTCCCCCGCCTGAATCTCCAGTTTCCAACTCTTTCTCCTTTAAATTGAGCAACTCTCACACCTCCATACCAGATTTTCCGCAGATCAATTTTCAATGTCAGCTTTACTAAGTTTAACACAAACACCATGGACATTTTTTCACAGTCTCCACATTGTATTTTCATATGCTTCAAAGAAATAGATTTCAAATATACATTGCAATTCGCCATTTAAAGAATATAAAATGAGTAATAAAAATCAAAACAAATTGTATTAAACACAACAAGCGAAAATAAAGTTCTACTAAATTTCAAGAACACACAATCAATCTCGAATCACGCCAGCTGCGTACTTTAAACTCTAAGGTAGTCCGGAGCAAGATAAAGAGATAAGATAGAACCTCACTGTTCAAACATGTGTAATAAATACTCATGCATAATACTACTTGATCTGAAACTAAAATTAACTAAACAAAGTTTGTTTTAAATTTGTATAAAAATTGCGTTTTACATTCTCCTAATCATTTGATAACTTCAGGAAATTATGAATTGTATAACTGGTGCAAAACCCACAGTACAATACCCGTAACCCAGAACTAGTTCTGAATAATAACATTTTTATCATAATGCTTTATAAATTTCAATTTAATAATTCATAACTAACTTCGAAATATTTTAAATCTTAAATGTACCCTGTTCAGTTAGGTGTTTATATACCATAAATACATTAAAATATTAATTACGAACTACATAAACTTTTAAACAGTGCTTCAAATAAAATGTGTTCGTTGTTATTCCAATTAACTATTGCTTGGAACTGCTTTAAATGCAGTTATTAAAACTGTATTATAATTAACTCCTATACATGTCTTATTTCCGGTATTCTCACTTTAAACTCAAAGGTTATTTTATGAAATACAATAAATACATTATTTATATTTAAAGGATATTATTACATTTGTTTTCTTTTGCGGAAAACAAAAGCATATTTTCAATCACCATCATGTATAATCTAATTCAAGAATAAAACATATTTGCACAACTGTCGTACATTTTACGTTCTTTATAAAATTAGTTGAAGCTGTTTTCTGTAATAATTTTAAAATATTTTTTAAGTATTTCAGATCCCTCAACTTGTATATAAGTCACCGCATAATGATTAAATACTAGTTGCATTTAAAACTGCAATATTTCACATCGGTTCAACTCGTCACGGTAAAAACGCAGATTTATTTTCTTTTAGTAATAAAAAAAATTAAACATTCAACAACATAAAGCAATAAAACATTCAAACAATAAAGCTAGAGCTCATAATAGCAAACTTAAGACAAATGAAAATCTGGCTGACTTAAATAATAACATTTTATTGTAAGTGGAGCTGTGAATACAAGTTTAAGTAATGTTTTGTGCTTATTTTTTTTTAGTTCATTTAAAAAACTTGAGAATAAATAGAGAATTAAAAAAAATCGTAATAAAGATTATAAAAACAGTAACTGCAAATTATAATTATTGATGATAATTTAAAAATAAGAAAATAGAAAACAATCAACAGAAATTTTAAAGAAATATACAACAGTTTATGGAAAATTCTAAATGTTAAAAATATACACTACTGGACAAAAGTTTCGCAACACAAACAAAACTTTCTGTCAATGAAACGCAAGACTGACAATTACTTTTGTTTACTAACAATAATGCTTTAAATAGACAAAAATACACTTAATACTATAGCAAAATGTTTATTATCTGATCTCTTTCTCCTTTCTTATCTTATCTTCAGTTAAAAGTCCAAATCCTGTCCCTCTTTCGAGTTTTGACCAAAGGCAATTTCTCAGTATTCTGAAGTGATTTGAGTGATGCTGTGAATTTTTATTTAGTAAGAATAATTAAATTAATTGTTTTTTAAAATTACTGTGGATGTACACCGTCGTTTAACTACTGCTGAGGCGGTCATAGCTAGAATTTTGGTTTGACAAGGGCGTTCGCAAAGTGAAGTGGCTAGGATTTTCGGAGTACACCGTTCCACAATTGGAAGAGCTGTTAGGCGGTTTCAAGAACGACGAGATGACAGAAGACCAGTTCAAGGCAGGTCAAGAGTAACTGACAGAAATTAAGATCGTTTTCTAACATTAAGCGTACTTCGCAGGAGGACAGTTACCAGTTCACAGCTACAAGGTTTGATCAGGCAGGTGCGCAATGTGAATATTTAGAGCCGAACCATACGTAGACGTCTCGCAGAAGTGGATTTGAGCAGTAAACGGCCTGCTACAGGTCCACTTCTCACTGCACGTCAATGTGCTTTGAGGCTTAGATTTGCCCGGAATCATATCCATGGGACTGTGAATGATTAGAAGAACGTTCTCATCTCAGATGAGACTAGAATAAGTCTAGCTTCACCAGATGGGCGCGTTCGTGTATGGAGAAGGCGTCATGAAAGATTTGCACAAGCCTGCTTCTCACCCAGGATGCCTTTTGGTGGAGGCTCGGTGATGTTCTGGGGTGGTTTACAGTACGACGCTCGTACAGAACTCGTGGTACTTGGTAAACCGGCTCTGACAGCACAAAGGTAGGTGGAAGATATACTGCAAGATCATGTGGTTCCGTTTGCTCAGTTTGTGGGACCAAATTTCAAACTGATGCATGATAATGCTCGACCTTATACTGCAGACGCTGTACGTAGTTACCTTATGGAGGTCGGCATAAGTTCAATCAATTGGCCACCAAGAGTCCAGACCTCAACCCTATTGAACACGTGTGAGACAGTGTAAAAAAACACATCAGGAGAAGAAACAACCCTGCAACCACTCTCGCAGCCCTTATAACCGCAGTGATAGAGGAGTGGGAGGCAACACCGCAAGAAGAGATTCAAAACCTCATCAGTAGTATGAGGAGAAGGCTGGAAGAAGTAATCCGAGCAAGAGCAGGAAATACCAGATACTAGGAAATTGGCAATAAACCAAATAAATTAAATGTATCAATTTTTCTTTGAATTAAAAACTAGAAGTTTATCGGGTTTTTTTAGCTTTTCTTTTTTTTACCAAAATAAAATATGGTAAAATCTAAAAGTCTTAATATTTTAGTTGCTTTCTTAATCTATGATAAGGAACGAATAAATTAAAAAGGGTTTTATTCACTTTTAAACTAATCAATTTAAGACAAACATGGTTGTTGCGAAACTTTTGTCCAGGAGTGTATTTTCTTGTAATTTATATAAAAATCATTACAAATTAATGGATATTATCATATAAAACAAGTAATGTTAAAGTAATGTTTAATTTAAATAGCTTAGAAGAATGATAAGTTAAATTTCAATACAACCATTACAATATTAGGCAAATCAGACCAACCTGGATTTAGTGTAGATACATTTAATTGAGATCACTAAAGAATAATCACGGCAATCACATATTCTAAAATATTTTTGTTTAGTTGACTAAATTACGCAAAGCTGTTACCTCTTGATAAACTGGAGTCGGCTTAGACAACCGTTAGAGGGTGGCTTTTAGATTGATTCAACTGTTCATATTCAATTTTACATCAGTAACTCTACTCATACGCTCCCAGTAAATGTATGACAACACTGTCACTGATACTCACACACACTGACATGTCAGACACACAGATACACAAGTACACACTTATAACACCACTCCGTTAGCGCCGGGGGTTAAAAATACAACTAGAGTCCATCTTCAGGTTATTCTAGCAATATTGTAGTTACATTTCATCACGTCAACCATGTCCAAGTTCGTGGAGTGTGAGTTCGAAAAAACTTGCTCAAGGTCAAAAACAGACTTCTACAAACAAAAAGTTATTTCCGCCAAATTGTCTAATGGGTTGGTGGGGGAAGCTGTAAAGCTGGATTTACACATGTAGTACTGTGCGCGTACTGTACCGCTACTGTGTCGCGACTGTCTTCGACCGTCTCGATTTACACATATGGTACTGTGCTCATACCGAACTGTTGTCGACCGTAGTACTCTTCCGTTCGTTGACGGGAAACGTAGTGTCTATTATCGATCAAGAAGAAGAGAACGTAATTGTTGCCTGCCGCTTATATGAAGTACCTAATTCACTGCCGATCTCTGTCCATAAATTAATTGTCTTTTATAAGTTATTGTCATAGTCTCTATGACGAACAAGTAAAAATAATTTCTCTTAATTCATTTAAACATTTAGCAGGTTGTCACAAATAAACAGAATAATAAATAAACAAATAACGCACAAAATTAAATTTATAAAGTAATTAAAGTAATATAGCACAAACATTAAATGAAATGTTGATTTGTAGCCGAATATCCCCACCCCCGTTTCTAATCTGCTTCTTATAACGGTCTACGGCAGTCTATGGCAGTTTACAGCAGTCTCTAAACCAGTCTAGACTGTGGGGTACTGCGCGCCGACCGTGTCGGACTGTCGTCTGTCATGACCTTGAAGAATCGTTTTAGAAGCAGTCGAAGGGAGTATAGTCTGAGCACGGTACGCGCACAGTCCTACATGTTGGAGCGGCCAATCGACCGATCCAATTGGGGTTAATTAATTACATTAATTAAAATAAATTCAGAGTCAATATAACAAAAGGTTAAAGCTAAAGGGTGTCAAAAAGCCCAAAACTAAGATAAAAAAGTAGTTTCCAATGTGAAAATAGTATTTATTAATAATTTTGAAGAATTAACCAAAATTGTGGTAGTTGAATAAGTGCTGACTATGACGTAGGCATTAGCGACAAAATCGAGCCAAAACCTTGCAGGATCTGACAGGCATCGACTTGTCCGGTCTTGTCTAAATTTGGTTAGAAATGAATTAACATTGAAAGATAGGGGTTTGTAATTTTATTAAAAAAAGTTGTTATTATTAGATTTATGTTGAAAGGAGGGTTAAATAAGCAAGGAGTAATAAAAATAATTTTGTTATGATAATTTGTTAAAAAGTTATAGACAAAAATGTAAGCGTAAACAAATCGATTTTGCAGAATTTGAATAAAATCCAAAAACAAAGTAGAGTCATTTGTAGAGTTAAAAAGGGTTAAGAAAATAAGGTAATAAAAAATACAAAGTTATAAAGTTTAATAGCTAAAAAATAAAGTGTAAAGTCATTCT
>JAGFPH010022681.1:0-12432 GCA_018207615.1 Philaenus spumarius | reverse complement strand
GATTTAGGATGAGCAATGTCCGCGTAACCTACCGCCGCTAGAGGGAGTCGCAGGTTGCTTTCTGTTTTACTAGAGCCGACCCTTAAGTACAAACATATAGCATTTAGATATAATTTAGGTCAAGCTTCCAGGATTATAAAGAGTGTTTCTTAAATAGGACGCCAAACTTCCTTACATAAAAAAGTTCCTATAAACATGTGCCCTAAAACAATTCGTTTTCCAGATATTTTGTTTAATTTTTTCAAAATAATTCATATCTAGTTTGACTGGTTGAGTTCAAACTTGGACCGAAGTTTAAACTAAGAATGATCTATCTCAAGAAAAATAAGCAGTTATATCCAACCAACGTTTCAAAATGGCGGCTGTTTGAAAATGTTAAACCTTTATTACTCAAATCCCGTACGTTTTAACAAAAAAATTTCAACGTTTGTAATCCTTTTGATTTCCTATCGGATGGTGTAACTGTCAAAACAATCGAATTCGAATGAATGATAATAGCTAAGTCAAAGATAATGACAGCAAATGTACATACAATATTTCTGTGTTTACTGTGTTGGTATAGGATTCCCGGTTGAACAAACCAATTATTACACATAACTTAACTATTATCCTTCATCCGATTGTTTTGAGAGTTATACCATCCGATACGGAATCAAATGGGCTACAAAAAAAACGTACTAATATTTCTACGGTTTTTTAGTAATTTAGGTTTGAAATTTTCAAACAGAAGCCATCTTGAAAAACATAATTTGATATAATCGCTAATTTTTATTGAGACAGACGATTGTTAGGTTAAACTGCACGCCAAGTTTGAACTCAATCAGTCAAACATTTCTCGAGATATTAATTATTTTGTAAAAACAAAAAGATTGGAGGATATCTGGAAAATGAAGCGTTTTAGGGCATATGTTTATAAGAATTTTTTTAATATTTTTTGTACAAAAAACTGGCAATCATTTGATGGTTAATATTTACCTAAATAGCCTAATTGACTCCTCAATTGTTAACAGTTTTGACGGGGTAGTTGTACTCCTTAATCCCACACCACCAAGTCTAGCCCCCCTGTAGACAATATCATATGGGATTCAATACGTGCGAACTATACAGGGTGACAATTAAGTCTTGAGACGGTTTAATATTTCGTATATAAGGAAAATTTTAAGGTAGATCTGATAGACGTACCTACTTTATGTAAAAATACTATTTTATTGAGATTTCAAAAAATTTATCCGCCATCTTGGATCCGCCATTTTGAATGTAACTTTGTTTTTTTAAACAGGAAGGTTGTCATGTAGTACATCATTTCGATGTAGAATTTCAAGAAAAAACCATCGGTGAAATTTTCACATTCATATCTTCAACCGTTTAAAAATGGCGGCCAAAAAAAACAAAATCGTGTTTTCCGATTTTGCCCGATTTTCCAGTACTATTTTTGTTTTAATATTAATTATTATTCTTTTTGAATTTAGAATTAAATAAGCTTTCAAATGATATGTCACACAACGATATTTGGTTGAACCACTCGAAATCAATTAGGCCTAATAAAAATGGATGTAACTCAAACATTTTAAATACTCCCAAATATTGTTGTGTAGCACATCGTTTGAAAGCTTATTTAATTCTGATTCCAAAAAGAATAATAATTAATATTGAGACAAAAATAGTACTGCAAAATCGGGCAAAATCGGAAAACACGATTTTGATGTTTTTTGGCCGCCATTTTTAAACGGTTGAAGATATGGATGTGTAAATTTCACCGTTGGGTTTTTCTTGAAATTCTACATCGAAATGATGTATCACATAACCACCTTCCTATTTAAAAAAACAAAGTTATATTCAAAATGGCGGATCCAAGATGGCGGATAATTTTTTTTTAAATCTTCATAAAATAGTATTTTTACTTAGAGTAGGTACCTCAATCACATCTACCTTAAAATTATCCTTATATACGAAATATTAAACCGTCTCAAGACTTAATTATCACCCTGTTTACAATTTTTAATTACGAGATGTTAGCAAATTGGCTTTCAGCGGTATATAGGCCTATTTTAAACGTTATGAAATTTCAAAAATTACAACACCCCCAATAACAAAACTATTAAATTAATGTTGTTGATTACTATAATATTTTTTTAAATGCTATGGTTAGTGTAATAATAAATTTCAAACTTTCTTCAACAGGCGAACAGAACTAATGTTGTTATTAAAGAATGTCCATAGCAAAGATGAGTAGTCAATGAGCACCGATCATGGTCCCCAGAACACGTTTTGGGAGGTGTCATTAAAAATGTTATACAAACAGTATATATATATTTATGTGATTACACTCTAGCGGCCGCATTTTACGACCGATTTGATCCACACATTGGTTTTCTAAGTAGCTCGGACGAGTTCGTTAGCGAAAATATCCAACAACGGGAAGCACGTTTTGTGAAAGTAAATATTGTTTGAGTGTTTTAGAATTAATAAATTTTGTTAAATATACATGGGGGAGGGGGTTATATAAAAAAACTATATAAGATTATTATGCTAATTTTGTTTTTTTGCACGACCTTATAGCCCGTCTAGTTCTCCAAATATCGACCAAAATGAAAAATACCAGGTTCAAATCCAGCGAAGCTTTTTTTGCTATTTCCCAAATAGTTGGTTGAAACCCTAAAACATATAAACTCAATTTTGGAGATTCCCTCAACTCAAGTCAACGTTATAACTGTGAGATGGAATTATTTTTAAATGCACAATTTTGTGTCCGCAAAGGCAATCCAGAATGGTGCAGTTATTAGCCAATTTCCATAGGAAAAATGAACTATTGCAGTGGCCCTTATGGTGAGATAAACGGTCGGGAGTAGTAAATGAGCACCGATCATAGTCCCCAGAACACGTTTTGGGGTGTCATTAAAAATCATATATATATATATATATATGTGTGTATATGTGTTCGCACTCAAGCGGCCGCATTTTAAGTCAGATTTGGTTCAAATTTGGTACACACGTTGGTTGTCTACGTCGCTCGGAAGCACGTTTTTGACAGGAAGTAAATATTTTTTGAGATTTTTCCTACGAGAATGAATTTGTTTTTGCGTTTTTTCTGCAAATATAAATGTAGGATGTTATTCTGCACATTTCGTTTTTTTACGCGACGTTATAGCTCGCTTCGTTCCCCCAAAATCGATCAAAACTTAAAATACCATAGAAGTACCCGGTTCAAAACCATGCGGTGGATTCTACCGCGGGGTTGGCGTGCGAAGCACGCAATGTTTTGTGTATTGAAGACACTCCCAATATGCGGAATGGCGTGCGAAGCATTTTGCAGCTATTCAGCACCGTCGAGAATAGACCTATTTTGAAAATTGTTGGTTGAAACCCTAAAACATAGGCCTATAAACTTAATTTTCTAAATTTGCTCAACTCACGTCAGCGGTTCAGCTGCGTGGTCGAATTATTAGTAAATTAGGATTGTCTTATATCTGCGACAGTATTCAGTATATTGCAAGGTAAAACATTGAAATTATGGGAGAAAGTCTGTGACTTTTTAGGTACCATGTATTGGATAGTGTAGTATTTTAATAACAGTAACGAATTATTCAACATGGTCAGAACTGGAACTTTTTATGGGAACAAACTGGCTAACATCAATTTCACAATTAATATTTCCCTTAACATCCCGATTGACTTCCATAATTTTAAAAGTTTTGACGTTGGAGGGTGCACCTCATACCCCCAGTCTAGCCCCCTCTAGAAATTATTATCGGGTGCCCGTGCCCCGAATGTATTCCAAGACCGAATGCTGTACACAACAATGTTTAATTGTCGCTACGTATATATTTGAAACAGCTGACGTGGCGCTACCCGCAATACGTCATGTCCGCCAACGCGAACGCGGCTTATTGCAATTAAACTTGTCACTGACCTAAATTGTTTGACGCCTTGACGTGTGACAGTGCCACTAGTGCACTCGGATGACGTCACCAGATGCAAGTGGCATTACTCCGTTAGTGAACACATTATTAATTCCGGACGAATGCGGTGATGACACTGCCCACGGCGATACCCGATCCTAAACACGATGCGGGGACCGGTTTAGAAAAGCTACCACGTCCGAACGTTAAGTTTTGAAATGTTTTTAACATAATGTTAAAATTTCCAGTGCTAAGAGTTTTAGAGCTTCGCAGAACCATCTATATACATATATGCAGTATATATTAGTTTTAATAAAATCTAGCAAATTGACAAGACCTTCGTCTTAATAGTTGACAGCATCTGTTAAATACAATGGCTGCATGTCAGAAAGTAAAATAATTCGACCAATCAGTTGAACCGCTGACGTAAGTTGAGCAAATTTCCAAAATTAATTTTATAAGCCCATGTTTTAGGTTTTCAATTTCAATAGGAAATAGGTATATTCACGACGGTGCTGAATAGCTGCAAAATGGTTCGCACGCCATTCCGCATATTAGGAGTATCTCCAATACACAAAGCATTGCGTGCTTCGCACGCCAACTCCCGTATTGGAAGTATCTTCGATACACAATGCATTACGTGCTTCGCACGCCAACTCCCGTATTGGGAGTATCTTCTATACACAATGCATTACGTGCTTCGGACGCCAACTCCCGTATTGGGAGTATCTTCAATACACAAAGCATTGCGTGCTTCGCACGCCAACTCTCGTATTGGGAGTATCTTCGATACACCATGCATTACGTGCTTCGCACGCCAACCCCACGGTAGAATCCGCCACATGGCTTTGAAACGGGTACTTCTATGGTATTTTACGTTTTGATCGATTTTGGGGGAACCAAGCGAGCTATAAGGTCGCGTAAATAAACAAAATGTGCACAATAAAATCCTACATTCATATTTGTAGAAAAATCTCAAAAAATAGTTACTTCCTGTCAAAAAAAGTGCTTCCGATTTTTGGATTTTTTGGCTGACGAACTAGTCCGAGCGACTTAGACAACCGACGTGTGTACCAAATTTGGACCAAATCGGATTTAAAATGCGGCCGCTAGAGTGCGAACATATTTTATACAGGTTGTCCCAAAAATAAAAAATGGTTCTATGGGTCAAAACAAGAAGAAAAAGTTCATATAAACATAGGCCCGAAAACGTTTCGCTTTCCAGATATCCGCCATTTTGTTTTTTATACAAAATAATTCATATCCAAAGAACGGTTTGACCGATTGAGTTCATGAAGTTTAACCTAACAATTATGTACCTCAAGAAAAATAAGCGATTATATCCAATCATGCGTTTGAAAATGGTGGCTGTTTGAAAATTTTAAACCTAAATTACTCAAAAACCCGACATTTTAACAAAAAATGTGAAGACATCTTTGATGTAGCCCTTTTGATTGCCTATCGGATGGTGTAACTGTCAAAACAATCGGATAAAGGATAATAGTTGAGTTGTGTAGTAAATGGTTCGTTCAACTCGGCACCAGATACCAACACAGTAAATACTACAATATTATATTTGCTGTAATTGTCTTTAACGTATCTATACGAAAGAACCATTAATCGAAGTTTGGCTTTTTACTTATGTGACACCCTGTATACAGTTGTTAATCACACAACAAAACGTACGCAATAGTACACGCCTCAGATTGTCCGAACCATCAGTCCGGAGACTAGCTGCAAGTAAGTATACAAACTTGCCAGCTTCTTGACACAGTATAAATATAAGTAAACCCTTCCACGGTATTGACCTATTGCAACAGGTTCACTGACAATAGAGTTTATTAAAACACGGAATAGTGCGTGTTTCGACAAAACGGAATATAATTTGTACAGGCCATAAGCAGAGGCAATAAATAAACTCCAGTGCTTCCTCTTTTTAATATCGGAACAAATGACAGTTCGAAATAGGGGGTGGATTTTAATTTATTGTTTCTTTCGTCCGAGCAGTAAAACCCGACGTAAAAACAACGATTTTATGTATACCCGCGATGACAGAGGTGGTTATGCCCGGGTAGACTTGCAACGAGGTTATAGGCACTTGTCAGTTCGTTCTGGAAATTATTTAATTATTTTATCGGGTGAAAACCACTGCTTCAGGTCTATGACTACATTGTTTGTTTAAAAAAATGTCTGCACAATACTAACAACTTTAAGCTATACTTTCCTTCAAGCTAGAGAGTTGAAATTTTTTACATTTATTTCTTACAAGAGACATAAAAAAATTAATTTAGATTTGCATTTTGTCACTTGCTGTTAAGGGGTGAAAATGTGATAACAACCCCTAAAACAATAAAAATGTATTGTTATATTTTCCTTAAAGTTAGTGAGCTGAAATTTTTTATTTATTTCTTACAACATACATAAAAAGTATCATAGATTTACATTTTGTCGCGTGCTGCTAAGGGGTGAAAATGTAGTAACAACCCCTATAAAAAATTTTGATTGTTATACTTACCATAAACCTAGAGAATAAACCCTTAATAAATTAAGGAATTTAAAAATAAGAAACCACTATGTTACATCCTAATTAAAAATAAGTAAGACATATTAGAATTTAATAGTAAGGGAATATTTATAAAAAACTAGCTGGCCCGACCCGGCTTTGCACGGATAGACAAATCAAAGTTAAATGTATATTAACAAAAAATATATTATATCAATAAATATATTACACTATGTATTTCTTTTGGGGATTTTTAGTAACTCTGACCCAGCCCTAAACCTCCCCTAAAATTTCGATTTTTTTTTTAACTCTTTCTTAGCAAGCACCTATGGCCTTAGAGGAAGCTACATACCAAATTTCATTTCAATCCGTTCGGTAGTTTTTGATAAATCGTGATGAGTGAGTTATTGAGTGAGTGGTATTTCGCTTTTATATATAACTCATTTTACTTAACCAATCATTTCAGTTTTGTGTAAACCTTTCTAAACGCGATTGGAAATAACAGAAGCATAAGTGGATCCGTTATAACAAATGATAACATTTGTCCTGTAACATTTGCACTGAAAGCTCCATTACTTGGATGTGCGCACGGTTGCCAACCTAAACAAATAAACTTGAATTCTGAGCTGTTTGCTTTGATGAAATGGAGTACATTTGCTATAGGCTATGGAGTCGTGCCGGCTTTGGCGGAGTCTTGTTTGAACAATGTATTATAGGAAGCCGATACAAAGTCATTATTTATAGTCTGTGTGCATGCGAATTAACTTTCAAGAACAACAGATTTTGAAAACGTAACAATGTTTATTTCCATTAAATGTGATTGTCCATTGATTGTTTGTTTGTAAGTAGAGAGGGTAATCTCTGAAACTATTGAACCGATTGAAAAAATAGTTTTACTAATAAAAAGCTACACTATCCCTGAGCAACATAGGCTGTACTTCATTTTGATAAACATATTTTATATTTCAATATTTGTAAATTTAGTCGGAAAAAATCTGAGGTTAGGCCTAGGCTGATGATTTACCATAGCAACCAATTGAATAAAATAACATATAAAACAGCTGTTTGCTCGAATATTTCCATTAACACTCTTTTGACACTTTGAAGTACTATTTGTATTTCTAACTTTTAGGTTAGGTTTGTATTAAAGTGAACACCTGAGCCTTGCTGGTTCTTTAAACCTTTATTATAACTGCTGTTATAAAATATACGAAATAATTTGATTTGAACATTTAACATTATTTACCGTCTTAGCTTTGGGGTTATTATTAATCATACACCTTTATTGTAAAGAAAACGTAACATGATTATGTGTATAGAAGGTTCCAACGGGGTTGGCGTGCTGAGCACGCAGGGGTTTCCCCTGGTCTACAATATGAATCTCGGTTTTAAATAATCAAAACGACTATTCAAATTAATTAAAGTTCATAAATCAAAGCCGTTCAAAGCCGTAGCCAGGAAAACTTTTCGGGGGAGGGGGGGGGGGTCAGGACCATCGATGTATAAACACACTGGATCGCTGGCTGCGTGTATTGAAAACGGTCCGGCTGGCCTAGCCGCTTCCCCCACCACTGGAGGGACAGCAACAACACGTGAAGCATTCAAAGTTAATGCAACGCTCACAAATGTTTTAATTTATTTTTCTCAGCTTCAACAACGGCACCAAACATTATTTATTTATAAAATAATCATTTTAATTTCTAAACAATATTTAATTGTTATACAGTATGTAACACTTATTTTTATAGTAAACTAGTGGACCCAGCAATGCTTCGCTATTGCTTGATTTAATTTAAAAGTTAGTAAAAGTTATTCCATTGACTTAAGTGATCGAATTGCAAAATGATTTTTATGCCACAAGAATATACTACACAAATTTAGATCTATAGTTTGTAAACCTTTATCGATAATACAGTAAACCTTTTGTTTGTTTTTACCTAATCTAAAAAAACTGATAGTTGTGATAAATTGTAAAAAACCTGATTCTAAATTAGTCCAATTGGTTGGAAATAAACGTGTTTTGGTTCATTGTAGGCCTAACCTAAAATTATGTTCAGTTTTTGATGCAAATCAGTTGTTTTATATATAATATGTAACAACCAATGTTTGAATTGAATTAAAATATAGTAAGCAATTTTAGTTGATTTTTGTTTTTATTTTAAGTTGGTCAATTTAACCTAAAAAGCTGTTGGTTTTGAAAAAATAATAAACTGATTACAAATTTGCTAGTAAAGTTGCTAGTAAAGTTGCTATGGTAATGAATGTAAACAAACATGTGTTACTAAGCATTTTATACGAACAGCTGATTTTGTGCGCTATGGTCTTGAGTCCATACAAAAGAGGCTGTTTAGTTTTTTCTAAATTTGAAACTTTTTCGGAAAACTTTTCAAATTTGTCTTTATATGATAATCTAGTTCGGACTATTATGAACATTTTAAAATAAAAAAATAGCCAAATTGGTCCAGCCGTTCTCAAGTGATGCGCTTACAAAGGAACAGCAATTAATTCATTTTTATTATATAGATTAACAGTTTGTGTTTAAACTATTATTATTGTTGTTGGATAAGGATAAGGAAAAGTTTAGGGGAAAATAAACTGAACCAAAACCATAATGAAAAAC
Source organism: Philaenus spumarius (assembly GCA_018207615.1). Taxonomy (NCBI): domain Eukaryota; kingdom Metazoa; phylum Arthropoda; class Insecta; order Hemiptera; family Aphrophoridae; genus Philaenus; species Philaenus spumarius. Next base: position 3,410 of record JAGFPH010022681.1, on the reverse strand, counting down.
ATGATCTGTATTAGCATTTTAAACTGCATTTAATTTACATAAAAGTATACCTAGGTATACATTACACTTTAAACATTGTTAAATAAAACAAGTTTAGTAAGTTTTTGACGCACTCCAAGCTTTGTAAATGTAGCTTGCGATGTTTTGAAATGTTACAAAATTCCGTTAAAATGTATAATAATTTTATTTACTACTAGGAACTCGACCTCTGATCGCTTCGCTCGCCAAACCCTGTACAATGTACAAACGAGCCAAAGATTAACGAGATTCATTAGCGAATTTTCCAACTGCGAGCGAAGCGAAGCGTCCAGGGGCAGAGCCCCTAGTGTTTAGTAACGAAAGGAAAAAGTTCAACTTTAGGCCTATATAAAAAGTAGTAAACATTTTTTGTAATTTTTTTCATAAATGTAAAAAAGTTTCGTAATTTAGTTCTAAAATAGAACTGTATAAAAGTATTGATCAATCTCAAATTTCTTATTTTGAAAACACCAGTTTTTATGTTCCTACTACAAGACTGCTAACAAAACTAGGCCTGTTTTGAATAGTAATTTAGGAATACTATTTCCTCTGCCCAAAAATGACATATTATTATAAAAAAGTGTAGAGGATAAATCAAAGAATTGAACTGTATATAACAACAACAACGTGTATCACTGTCCATCTATCACGCTGCCCACCGCGGGTCTATCCCGCCAGTGGAGGGGGAAGCTCCACGCCGGCCGGCTCGTTTCTCGAACCTTTCAGACTACTCAGCGCGCAATCCAGTGTGTTTATACATCGATGGTCAGGACCGGTGATTCGAATTTAAACCCTTTTAACACGTTCACTGCTAAGGACGCACATGTGAGCTTGACACTGAACACTATGAGAAGAAGCGGCCAACCAACGCACAGTGCATTGCTCGCCAACCCCATATTTGGGAGTATTTTCAATATACAGAGCATTGTTTGCTTCGCACGCCAACCTTCATATGGGGGTATTTTCAATACACAGATAATTGCGTGCTTCGCACGCCAACGTATTTTGAGAATGTTCAATCCACAGAGCTTTGCGTGCTTCGCACGCCAATTTGCTTTAAAATATTTGTGATTATTACGTAGGAAATTTCTAAAATAAAAAATAAAGAAATTTCTACTAATTTAAAATAAAAACTAATTCTACTAAATATAAAAAAAGGTCATCTCCTAGTATAGGAAATACGAAATTTGCGTAGCAGTGAACGTGTTAAACACCAATTTCCCTGCTTATTTTCAAAATTTTGATACAGTTACCCATGTAAAATATTATAGGATGTAAGGGTGATGAATGATTTTGTTTTGTTAGAGTAAAGTATTTTTGTTGGACCTTCATAGTTTTCTTATTTAATAGATCAGATCAAGCTGACAAGAGAGTAAAGCTGTACCCTACTGTACCCATGTGTATTGTCCGTTGTAGTTTCAATCAAGTAAATCTAAATATTAGTATGATGTAAAATGTGATGTTGGATCCTCTGTTGTGTTGTCTATTTTATAATTTAACTTGTACTTTTTAAACCTAGTATTCATATTTACTGGCCCCCTAACCGAATTTAAAAAAAAAACGCTATTTAAACAATTGCGGGTTTTAAATGATTTAGGCTGAGCAATGTCCGTGTAACCTACCGCCGCTATAGGTTGATTTTAAATATGTTTTACGTAGTAACTATTAAATATAGCGAAAAATTACCAAACCATTCGGATGAAGAATTTTCTCCCCAAGAGTTTGGTATTTTTAAAAAACGCTATTTGAATAATTGCGGGTTTTAAATGGATTTAGGATGAGGAATGTCCGCGTAACCTACCGCCGCTACGCTGGAGTCGAAGGTTGCTTTCTGTTTTACTAGAGCCGACCCTTAAGTTGAAACTTTTCATAAAGTTTAACCTATCAATGATACACCTCAAAAAAATAAGCGATTAAACCCAAGCATTCGCTTCAAAATGGCGGCTGTTTGAACATTTCAATCCTAAATTACTCAAAAACCGTACATTTTAACGAAACATGACAACACACCTTTTTTGTAGCCCTTTTGATTCCCTCTCGGACGGTGTAACTTTCAAAACAATCAGGTGAAGGATAATAGATAACCTAAAGATAATGACAGCTTATGTACATACAATATTGTTGTTTATTGTGTCGGTATAGGATGCCGGGTGACAAACGAATTATTACATGTAACTTGACTATTACCCTTCATTTTTAAACAGCCGCCATTTTGAAACGCATTATTGGATATAATCGCTTTATTTTTCTTAAGATCATTATTAGTTTAAACGTCATGCCAAGATTGAACTCAATTGTTTCTCTAGATATGTATAATTAAAAAAAAAAAAAGAAAGAAATGGTGGCTGGACAGAAAACGGAGCATTTTTGGACATGTTTATTGGAACTTTACATTTTATTGTGTTGTGTCGAAAATAGCCGAATCATCGAACTTATTAAACGTTTACTTGTCCCAAAATTATTTGAATTTCAACGACCAAAAAATCATCCAACGAGTCGTAGAACACCCTGTATCGGAGTGTAGAGGATGGTGTAAATAGATTACCCCCTACATTTGATACAAACAAACAAATTTTACCTCTTTATAATATTTGTGTAGATTACTATAAGACAATGTTACAATTTTAATATTTTTGTTTTAATCAATGTTGTGTAACTTTGTTATAGCCTACGGTACGGCGCGACAAGTCAAGTATGGCAAACAAGGCACGTTATCGCTTGTCCCCTCTGCTGTTAAATAGGGCGGAACGCTGATATGTTAAGGCCTACATTGTAAACTGTAATAGGACAGGGATATATAGAAAGTCGGTATTTTTTTTGCCGGACAGTCCCGAATTACAAAAATAATTTAGTTGCTTGTTTTATTGAAGATTGTTACCTAATATTTTTAAAATTGAAACTTTTAGGAAAAACCTCAATTATCAATATTAAGAATGTGTTTACGTTAAACGTTTTAATATAATGTAATATTATACGTTCTCTTAACTATGAAATGGACACCAATGCTCACAATGATTTGTACATAAAATATATCGATCATTCAGCTGAACCGCTGACGTGAGTTATAAAGCGAAAATTAAGTTTATTATATGTTTTAGGGTTTCAACAAACTATTTGGAAAATTTGTGTACTAACGAAGTCGCAGATTAGCTGCTTGCTTGTACGAATTATATTAGTATAATTCGTTTGCACCGCAGCCTCCAGCTCCACTGACGCACTGATTCTTTCCGCTTGCATCCAGCCCCACTGACACGCTGATTCTTTCCGCTTGCATCCAGCCCCACTGACGCGCTGATTCTTTCCGCTTGCATCCAGCCCCACTGACGCACTGATTCTTTCCGCTTGCATCCAGCCCCACTGACGCGCTGATTCTTTCCGCTTGCATCCAGCCC